>VOPJ01012107.1:0-30036 GCA_014673585.1 Semibalanus balanoides
GCCAGGGCTGAGCTAGGACTCTCTCGACATAAATAGTCAGAGCAGACGGCTCTGAGCCGTTTACAATCGCGTCATGTTGAGACGCCCGTGCACACGCCTCACCACCACACTGCCGTCACCCGCAGTCACGCATTTGGCGCACTGGTACAGCAGCTTGAGGTCGGAACTCAAACCTCCTGCCACCTGGGCGGTCAGCGACGGGAAATCGTTTTACTCGAGCAGGCTGGAGTGCACTCACAGACAGCGTGTGTAGTGTGGTGTGGGTTGATTTTGGACACGTCAGACTAACGTGGTCACACAATAATCTTCAGGTTATGCATTTATTTCGCCACGACTCGACATTACAATGCAGTGAGCAGCGTATCTAAGTGAGAACTGCGAAAGATACCATCCTGGAAGACAGCCTTCCTAATGTCTGGATTGATCATTTGGCCAATAGCATAGTGATTACACTAGCGCCACCTAGGAACGGAGCACTGGCGCCATCTACAAACACGCTTATTTCCGCTTATTTCCAAAAAAGTTATGTTGTGCCAGCGTCGCAACGGGTCGAGCCGGGCCGGGTCGCTCATATTCATATTTTTTCATATACAACTAAAGGATGAGCGAGCGCGTACTAGGGTATATATTGTTGATGCAACTGAGAGGCAAATTAACTCCATCATTTGAATGCTGCCGACGGATTGTTACGCTCTTGCAATATTACCTGTTATTTTTATAGGGTATATATTGTTGATGCAACTGAGAGGCAAATTAACTTCATCATTTGAATGCTGCTGACTGGATTGTTGCGCTTTTGCAATATTACCTGTTATTTTATGTTCATGTCAAACACACATCGATAATGTTTAAGTAAGTTAAGTGCTTTGCAAATGACATTAACTGTCTTTTATACCATGTCATAGCAGGCATCGACGATTTGGAAGTGTTCGCACATGCGATATATAATAATGCTGCACGTCCTAAACAACTAGAGATTCACTCCTTATTCGCACGCTATAGTGACGTCTGTTATATTACGTTGAATAGTGTTGCGATCGCAATGATACATAATATATCACTTTTGTTGTCTTTTATATGTCACTGATTTCGGGCCAAGACCAGCAGTGTGCATTGTGCATGCAATAACCTTCAAGGTGGTGCACTTTGGGCCACAAGCTCGATCTAGCCCAACACAATGGGTTGGAGTGCTTTTTTCCATGTTTAATTAAAATATACATAAACATGTTCGGAATTGACCATGGATGAAGAATATGGCAATAGTTTTTAGTGCAATCACACGTGAAGCTGTAAACGGCACCGAAACACGGAACTTTGTATGAAGGTTACAGCAGGGAGTCCGTGGCTTGCGAAATCGATGCATGTTTACGATGTAATGACGAATGGGATAGAGCAAAGTATTTGCAATGTGCAAGATTTCTGGTTCAGATGGAACCTGGTTACAACGTTAAATCAAAGTTATAACTCAAAATAGGGGTTTTCGTGCTTGTATTGAAAATTGTGTTGACATAACAGAAATATCAGCAAGCTGTAAAGGGACACTGTCCACCTCAAAGTAAATTTGATATGTTAAAGAACAGCATAATTTGATAAGCACCATGAAGGGTCGTTTTTTTTATTCTGCGCCTTTTTAGTCGCCATATCAACCGTTCAATAGTTCGTTTTCTGTCTTCCAGCCAATGAGGTTTGACGAGTCCCGCCACCACTACGTACCCAAAATAATCATTGCAGCCTTGTTTGCAACTATGGAAATTATTGATTTTTTGCTTAAGCATTCTACCCAAATTTGTAATGTCAGAAAATATTTCATGTCTTATTACGCCTGATTCAATTCAATAATAGGCATGATGGAAAGTTAAGTTACGATGAAGCAAAGAAAAGTTACGATTTGCACATAATTTTTTTAACTTTTACGAAGGGATTTTGATTTCCCAGCATTAATGAAGTTTTTTCAAATCGAGGTTTTTTGGTATCGGATTGTTTACATTGTTTTAAGATACTCCCTGCACATTGTTGTTTACAAATACGGAAATGTCTGAACTGCGCTAAATTTGGCGCTCAATCGCTGCCATAATTATCTAGAGGTGTGTGGAAATCGTAACCGTTTTTTATATTATTTGAAAATGAATAAATAATAGTTTTTTTGGTATTTGTGCTGCTTTGGTGAGCATAAGAGTAAGATTAAAAATAATATTTAGTCCCTAAGACTTGTTTTAGCATGTTTTCGCGATATCATCCGGAAGAGGTAGAGCAGCCTTTTCAGCCTTGCAGCCTTTTCAGTATGCAGCCTTTTCGATAGAGCCGATCAAATAAATACCACACGATTGCACGAGAATACGAGCATGGTTGTGACCCTCAATGGTTTCGCTTGCTGTGGCAAGTACAACTTCCTCCCCCAACTTGCCCGCGCACCCAATCTTGGGTGATTTATGCCGCCCGCCGCACGCGCAGCCGCTACCGTGCCTGCGAGAAGGTGGGGAAGGTGGGACCTCCTGTAACTTCCAAACCAAGCAACATAGAGCAACACGGTAAGAAACAGCATGTTTCCTGTCATGAGAGAAATCTAACGGCATGCAATTTTTAGGTTTAAGGTTAACGGTTGACCTTTCAGGTCAAGTGAGTGACCTCAACTCGACCACGCCCAGAATAACGATTTTGCTCTGTGAGAAAATGTAACAATTATAAATTAATAAATGTAAATACAATTCATACTTCTATAAAAATTTTGCATCAGAAATACTAAAAACATATTTATTTTGTTCATATCTGGTTAAAGAAGTCAAAATAGGTTATTTTTTGCTAAAATACTTTTAGTTTCTAACACTTAGGGAGTCAGTTTTGGTTTCTTACACTTAGGGAGTCGGTTTCTTACACTTAGGGAGTTTCTTACACTTAAGAAGTCACTCAGTAAAAAATATAGAAATTGCTTTTAGGTATTTTTCATACTCAATGCTCTCATATATTTTTTCCTTCTAACATTTTGAACATTTTCATTTTGATTTCAGTTGCCGGAAGGCCCCTGGGATGTAGGGCATGTTTTAACTTATTTCTTGAATACTTACGTGTTTTGACCTTAAGCCCTATAAGTAAAGAATGTAGATTGTATAACTGACCTTGAGAAGACGTAGAGCAGAAGGCGATGTAAGGTAGGTGTCACGAATTTTCGGCCTTAGGCCATCTTCAGGTGTGGAGGGGTGGGGTGGGGTATGCAAAGGAGGGAGAGAGAGAACCACCACAAAGCACCGTGGCGGGATACCGACTGAAGTTTATGTGGGTCGACACCAGGTGGCTCCCGAGATGGCAGTTGGATGGCAGCGCCACCTGTCGCGGTTGTCGGCCGGCTGCCCGGTCGTTTTAAAATGAATTGGCCACGATGTCGTCTGTGTGTTTGAGCGGTGGTTGCGGTCGTGAATGAACATCGACTCCGCGATTTCCTGTTTGGGCCGTCTTCGCACACCTTTAAGAATGCTGATTCTAAAGCTGTTGTGTTTTTCCTCGTCTGTTGGCCTGGGTGACAGGCTGTCATGTGGTCGCCGAGAGAAGTGTCTGGAGCTCTGTGCCGCGCGTCTCGGAGATGCTTTTTAAATCTGAGACGAATACTTCTTCTTGTTTCTCCGATGTATGTGTTCCGCGTCTTCTTCTCCTCACAGAGCTCACAGGCGATTTCATAAACCACATTTTAGATGTGACATCTGCCACCCAGTCTCGCTTCCCTACATTTGATGACAGTCTCACACACAAAGTCCAAGGAACAATTCGTGCATCGAGACTCCCACTCCAAGTGGCGTGGAAAAATGACCAGAGCCTGAAAAACTGTAATGGTACGGGTCAGCTTGGAACCCACCCCCCTTATCCCGGCGGGGTCGCAAATGTGCGACTGCACGAACGAACTTGGTATTTAGACGAAGGTCAGTAGGACGAAGGTGAAAAACGCACCCATAGGGCGAGGGTTAATTCACATGATATATCACTAAAGCAAAAATGATACTTTGAAATGGGTAGGTAATAGGTATAACTCAAAAATTTGTTTGATGAGAAGGCTGTGTGTTTTACAGGGATGGACCGAAGGGTACTTAACATTCCGTCTCCCATAACCCGCGAAATTGACATCCGCAACGATATTTGAATCCGGTGATGTTTTTGCAGTTACCAAAACTTACATTCTTATTTTTGTTGGTTAAAAACATCGGAGCCTTGAGCTAAAAATGAAGTGCCTGAAATCCGAGGAGAAACTCAAATTGAGGGTAGGTAAGGTTTCGGCGGAGCGGTTGAGCCCTACCAATCATTTTCGCAAAACGACACCCCTGCTTGTCCAGTGCAGCACTAAGCGTTTCTATCAAACAGTTTTCCTTAAGTCTTACGTCATCTCTACGTCATAATCATGCGTCATATCAGCCAAAATCAGCCAATCAGCGGATTGAGTTAACGGGTATACCCAGTCCCGACTTTTTTCGGACTGAATATTAAATAATTAAGAGTTTCTTTGAAAATGTGAAAGCGTCACAAATCATTTTCGAGTATGCGCCACAACTTGGCTATCTCAACTAAAAAAACATGTTAAAGTGACCTGTTCCCATTTACAGGTCGGATAAATATCTTGACTGCTTTGCTAATATGGGTATCGAGGTTTTAAGATTGACATGTTCGCTGACCGTGTGGGTGAAATCATGTGTCAAGATAAGTGGCCTAGCTACGTGACATGTAAACGGTACTTTCCTCCGAGAAAGCTCGCCCGTGCTGAGCCGACAGAGACTGAGTCTAGCGCAGCCGAGCAGGTGAGTCCGAGTAAATAATAGGATATGGGAGAAAGCTCTTCGGTATTAAAATCGTACAATTGTAGATCAATTAAGAGCTCGTTACACTTCCATTCGCATTATCTGCGACACTTCCGATATTGTGTTTCTGCAGGAGACATGGTTAGCTAAATTTGATCTCTCAGTTCTGCACACAGTTCATTCAGGACTTCATCGGGTCATCGGTGTATCTGCGTTTGAATTCAAATGATTCGCCTTTTTCTGGCAGACCATACGGGGGAACTGCAATCCTCTTTCGAAAAACCTTACAAGATATATTAAAAGTTAGAACAGTAAGTGAGAGAATCATGAATCATGATCGCTGACATCAGCACCGTAATTGGCCAGGTATGTCTATTGAACGTATATCTGCCCACTGATTATCGCGATGACGATCACGACAGTCTAGAGCAGTTTAGCAATGGCTGTTTTAGTGTGAGATTGCTGCCGCCGCAAATTATACTTGTCATTACGAGATAATTGGGGACTTCAATGCTGACGCCAAGGGCTCTCGCTTTTACACTGAACTTTCTGATTTTTGCGGCGACAATAATCTGATTATTTCTGATGTTCAGCATCTGAGAAGTAATCAAAACGTATTTACTTTCCTAAGTCAGACTTATTTTACAACCTCTTGGCTGGATCACTGCGTATTCAGTCAATACTTACATACCGAAATTACAGATATACGCGTTGATTACGAAGTAATCGAGAGTGACCACTTTTCGCTTAACATAGAGCCTGATGTACCATTTGCTGTGGCTAGTGCTACAGGCAGTCAGCACGCTGATAATGCTAGGCTTACAGCCACCCCCAGCAAGTGTAAGTGGGATTAGGCGACCCGCATGCACGTTGATAATTATAATCAGACGATTGGCTTAAAACTTAATTTAACTGCATCTTTAGTAGGTGAGCTTTCAAACAATTGCCGCAGTGGGTGCAATAATGTTAGTCATTCGATACTGATAGATCAGCTGTATTCGTGGTGGTTCTCGAACACAATCCTGGAGTCTGCAGAAATGCACATTCCTCAGACTGGATCTACGCGCAACAGTAAATTCAATGCATTTGATTGGAATGATTATGTACGTGCCGCTCATCAACTGGCTCGCAGTGCCTTCCTAGCATGGAAGACGCGGCAGTCCAGTTCAGGGCAGTGTTGCTGAGCACATGAGGGTCACTCGCTCAAAATTTAAGCATGCCTTTCGCAGTTGTAAGAGAATGAGTAATCGCTTCAAAGGCACTGCCTTGGCAGCCTATTTCGGGACAAGGACTGTCACCAGTTTCATCTAAATCAACATCTAAAGTTGGTCTTGATCTAAACATCAAAATTTGGCCCATCTAAATCAACACAATCTTGAACATATCAGGCTGCTTTTAAACTCAGTCATGTTTCACGCTCACCTTCCCAATCCTATGATCAGAAGCCTGCTTGTGCCTCTTATCAAGGACAAGTCAGGAGACATTGGCAGCCTTGCGAACTATGGAGCCATTCCTTTGTCGACGTCAATTTCAAAATTATACGAGCTGATCATTCTGGAGCGCCTTAAACCTACACTAATCACCGATGGTTCTCAGTTTGGGTTTAAGTGTGGTCACTCAACCACGCATGCGGCACTTCTTTTGAAGGAGACTGCAAAATATTACACGGACAGGGGCTCACCAGTGTACGCATGCTTTTTGGACGCCTCGAAGGCCTTTGACCGCGTGTGCCACGACAAACTTTTTGTTTTGATGGTCGATCGAGGAATTCACACACAGTACGTGAATATACTTATAAACTGGTATTCGACACAGCAGATGTGTGTTCGCTGGGGGCCGGGGGCCGCTGGGGGCCGTAGCCGTTTTCACGATGGATTATTTTGTGCGAAATGTTTTAAAACATCTTAAGATGTTTTGAAATGTTTTTTAGTAATGAATGCTTCTTTAGTATATGATATATTCAAGAAAATAAGTTACTCGATTCAGGCGATATTATCATTATATCAAGAGTTTATGGACCCTGAAAATGAGCCTATTACAAGATTATGATCAAATTGTCCGTTTCTAAAGAAACATATGCGTCTAGTGTCTACTCTTCGTTCAGGTTAAGCATACGCCATATTTAGTTACTCAATCTGGAGCGTCATGGTCCACAGGTTTGCCTTCGCCTGGCGCATTAATTCGCTAGAAAGATTCGCTGGAATGGGAGGGCGAGTCCATATGAGTCAAGGGGAGTTGGCTTTGTTGAGCGACAATAAGTGTGCCCGAGACCCGAGATGTTTCAAGATGTTCTGTAAAGTGTACAGTAGGCTGAAGAATATATAATATACATCACAGCTAACTATAAATAATTATCTTTGTAATTACCACCAAACTGCAATTTTGTACATACTATACTTCTTACACATATTACAAAAAAATTCTGGGAGACATTCTCGAGACAAAAATCGCTTTGCAAAAGTTGGCGCTAGTTTAGGAAAGAATAAAAGTATACTAAAACTTGCATAATAAATTTGAAGATGTTTTAAAAACATTTCCGCAAAATAATACATTCGTGAGAAGGCTTTAGCGTGTCGGAGGCATTTTATGTCAACAATGGTTGTGAAACAAAGGAGGGATCGTTTATCTCCCTTACTTTTTGCTATTTACATAATTATTTTCTCATCAATACCAGGCAGAAAAGAGATGGATGTCGCACAGCTGGTCTGCCAGCTAACGTCTTGGCCTACGCCGACGATCTCGTGCTCCTCAGTCCCACGAGATGTGTGGCCTTCAGAGAATGATAGGTGATGCTGAGAATTTTGCACAGCGCATGAAGATACAATTTGATACCACTAAATTAGTGTCTATGTGCATAACTGGCAGCAATATTAAGCTTATCAAGTGGCTAGGTTCCGCGCCAGCTTCATTGCTATCAAACGGCGTACCCCTCTTTTTGGTTAAAGAGTTTAAATATCTCGGACATATCATCACTCACGATCTCAGTGATACGAGAGATGCTATGCGCGTTAAGCGGTCACTTTATTTTCAGACCAATGTGCTGATATCCAATTATCATTTCATGGATCGAAGGGTTTTGCTTAATTTGTTTAAGATGTACTGCTCTTAGCTGTATGGGGTCGAATTGTGGGATCTAACGAGAAGTAAATTGGCTGTAAAAAGTGTTTGTGTAGCGTACCATGCTTGAATAAAACGTTTGTTAAACCTTCCCCGGTACTGCAGAAATCACACAGTTTGTGCAACATATGGTCTGCTGACTTGCGAAACTCTCCTGGCCAAAAACTCTTTCTTTCTAGCTCGTTCAATTTCTAGGAGCCAAAATATATTGCTCAAAGTCATGTGGGCCAGCAACATCTCCCGGGTAGGCATTATGGCAGCTAACAATGTCGTATCCCGCCATCGATTTAATATGATTGACTGCAATTTAGATGCCTGCTCTAAAGCAGATGTTGTGCGGGCCCTCAAGAGACATATAGCTGCAATTGCTCAGCAGCAACTGGAGGCTCGTGTTACCCGAGATGTGTTGTCGACCAGCAGTGGTGTCAACTAGTTTGTGCTGTATTTCATAACCATGTGATTGTGTGTGTGACTATGTGCCTGCTATGTGCATGAAATAAATGACATTATTATTATTAGTATTAGTGATGGTAAATAGTGAATACTAATGCTAACCCGTCCGCTCCGCTCGCGCTGGACGAACTATGCATACAGACTGCATTTTACGTTTTTTATTCGTCATATTACCAAGGTACTCACCCGTCGAGGGATCGTGGTTTGTGACTTTCAAGACTTTTCAATTCGGTGCGAACGGCTATGTTTTCCACGTTTACTGCTAAACTTCTTCTCCGTGCTTTAGGTGTCGCTACCCGTGCCACGCCACTGCACTGGTTGCATATAGTTCAAGTTCCACTCATCAGAGGGCGGACGGCGGTATTATCGGTGGAAGCTGTGTCGTGTTATTTTTTTATAACACAGTCAGACATTACCTTTACTTGTAGGAGGACGGTGTCATCTGAACTGACTCAATCATCAGTTGACGTACCATTTTCAAAATGTCGCCGATGGGCGCGCGCCTGGACTGGCACCGCGCAGAGCCGATATATATACTCAGCGCAGAGCCGACCAGGTCACGGCCGGTAGGCGGAGTCAAGCTGGTTTGCCAGGCCTAACGTGGTTAGGGGGGGCCCAGCCCTTCTAACAATCGGAGGGTCAGCGGGTTGAGCTCTACGGCGTTATTTAATCTCGGCACTATTCGAGATCAACCCGACTATTTGCTTTGTTGCCGGCTACACCGTGTGGGCCTACATCTTATACTTTATACTTTGTATGTGTATTGAGTGACTGTTATATCTGTTATTGTATGTATTCCATGTATAATCTTACTGAACGTCATAGCTTTTTCTTCTGACTTCACCTGGTAACTGGTTTGTTTTGTGCCTGTTTGGTGATTTCATCAATAAAACATAAACATACATAAACAGTACCCTAAATTTATTTATTTTTTAAGTTCAAATTATATTGACAACATTTCGCACTAGGGCGTAAATACACTGTGCGATAATTTAAATTCGATTCAGCCATTCCATTACAAGTTATCGCCGAAAATCGGGGTCTCACGGACTTTGAAATCCATATTGAAATAATGCATGTATCCTTGATGCTACTTATAGGCAATTTAACTCCATCATTTTAATGATCCTGACGGATTGTTATTTATGACGCTCTTGCGATAGAACCTGTCATTTAATGTTCATGTCAAACACACATTGGTAATGTATCAGTAAGCGTAAGTGCTTTGCAAATGACATTAACTGTCTTTTATACCCATGTCAAGCAGGCATCGACGATTTGGAAGTGTTCGCACATGCGATATATAATAATGCTGCACGTCCTAAACAATTAGAGATTCACTCCTAATTCGCACGCTATTGTGACGTCTGTTGTATTACGTTGAATGGTGTTGCGATCGCAATGACACATAGTAAATCACTTATATAGTATTTTCTATGTCACTGATTTCAGGCCAAGACCAGCATGTATATGTACAATGTGCATTGTGCATGCAATAACCTTTAAGGCGGTGCGGGGATCACTTCGACTTTGTGGTACGTTTTTGTTTACTTATGTATAACCCAGCAACTCCGCATCTCTGTCATCCAAATCCATCATTCAGCAAAAACAGTCAAGTGTGATGTGCACATTTTATTTATCCATCGGTACAACGTACAAGCGATGTCTTCTGTCGAAATATTATAAACGGTGCTGGAACCTAAGAGACGATTTATCTCACTACGTGCATAAATGGGCTAACGTCTATTCCATTGTGATAGTGTTTCAGACATCCCCGTGAATTTTAGAACAGTTTCCGGGCAGTGTGAAAGCTTGGGTAACGGAGACCCAGCGGACACTTCCTATATAAACCTGCATCACAGGTAGACACTGCCGGTTCTGTTTTGGTCCAAGTACTGCCGGAAGTACGGGTTTGGAGGGGACTGTGTAATCGTTCATCCCTTTTCGATGAACTCGGTGCCTATTAATGAAAATGTACGATGCGTACCGGTTGAAAAAGATGCTTATACAACCTGTCTACATGTATACACGTGTTAGCTGCTGTTGCTAGGTATCGTCATTTACAGTCCTACCGGTGCACTGGTGGTGCCACCCTCTCTACCCCTTAGCGTGCCTCAAAACGCGTTTTTTTAACAGTTTCCTATCGTTAGGTGAGTGTCACCAAAAGACTGCCATGCATACCACCCAAGCGTGGATACTACCCCCACAAGCGGAACTTTGTGAAAACGCTCGGGGGTGGGGCTCTAATGTTAATTTGATAGATGTTAACCCAGTTCTTACCATCCAACGCCCTAGGCCTAATGTTAAAATTTGACATCATTGGGGGGGGGCTCGGGCCCTCCCCAAGAGATTTAAAGTTCTCCTCTGACTAACCCCCAAAGAAAATGATGGTGCGGGAATAAGTATGATTCTTGGACAAAATTCGACGTGTGTAACATGATGTTTGGAAGTGAGATATCGCATTTGTATAGAGCAGGTCGAAATATGAGTTGTAGTGATAAATTTTCATCGCTTCTTCTTTTAAGTATTTTGAACAGAGCCTAAGTTAAAAATCGTTTTTGGCATTTAAGAACGTAACTGCTGACATAATAGGGCCGTCACACGCTATTATTCCGCGGAAAACACTAAAGTTGCCAGGTAAGCTGAACCGTACCCATTACCGTGTTCCTTAATTTCGCGTCCTAATATGTGACTCGTGCGCTATTTTTATGCGCAATAGCTCCCTTTCTATCCACGCTACCATTTGCATGACGATAAACGTTGTATTTTTCAGCCATGAAGGAAAAGAAAGAAACTTTTTTACTTTTTCCACGTATATCCATAAATTGTTAAAACATGTGTCATATTCGTTTTTCAGCTCAAGATTGTAGCTTGTTGCTAAATTTAATGTAAATTCAATAAAATCGGTATCATTGACCTTATCCTCGTATTATATTCCAGAAAATACAACTAAAAAAAAAACATTTTTGTTGTATTTTTTAAGTTGTATTTTCAGGAATATAATACGAGGATAAGGTCAATGATACCGATAATATTGTTAGCGTTTAACATGTTCCTCGCAGCGGCTTTTAATAGTTTATGTAAATTCAATAAATGAGCAATTCCTTTTCAAATGTATAAATCTGACCAAAGATGGAGAGGCAATATTAAGCACGCTTAGGAAAATATACACTAAAAACGAGATGATATTAATTCATATTGAAACGAAAACAAGAATCCATTTCAGACAGTTAACCTGTCTGTAATGGATGGAAATGATAAGTATGTTATCTGTTTCTTGTTTTTGAAACAGCGCACCTGCAGGTTAAAATACACAAAAGTATTATTTTGTAAGCATGCTAATATGTTTTTCTAAGCTACACTCATAATGAAATTAACAGAACGAAATGGTTTCATTGAATTAAAATCCCATTTCCATATTGTAATAAATATATATATATATATATATTTATATAATATATTATATATATATATATATATATAAACAAATAAATGTAGTTTCTGTGATGTTCGCAACGTTTCATCATCACCACATGGCTGTAGATGATAAAAACAAACACAAATATGTTCAAGGGTCACCAGCGTACAGCATGCAAACCGTTTGAGGGCGAGGCATCGGGGTGGCATCGGCAGGAACGGCATACAGCAAGTAGGGCCCGTGTAAGTATACAAACCCGTCATCAGAGGCGGCCGGTTGACCACTGCCCCATTTCTGGGTCCAGAAGGTGGAAGTTGAGCCGCCCAGCATCTGGAACTGGCCGTCAATGTAACGAATATTCATCCAGAACCGTCCAGCGGCGTTGTTGACCAGAAAGGCAAACTGATTTTCGGTGTCAAAGGTGGGCAGCGTGGCGGCGGAACCGAGTTGTGAGCTGCAGTAGTCGCTGTCTTCTTGCCAGAGAGCATGGGAGTTGCTGCGCGTTACAAAGCGGTAGCAGGCGTTACCGACCCGGGTCCATGTGGACGGACACACCTGTGGCACCCGCGGGTCCAGCGAGGTGGTCGTCGTCTCAGAAGCAGCAGGGGTCTCAGTCCCAGAAGCAGCAGGCGTCTCAGTCCCAGAAGCAGTGGGCGTCTCAGTCCCAGAAGCAGCAGGCGTCTCAGTCCCAGAAGCAGGCTGGCGTCTCAGTCCCAAGAAGCAGCGAGCGTCTCTGTCCCAGAAGCAGCGGGCGTCTTCAGTCCCAGAAGCAGCAGGCCGTCTCAGTCCAGAAGCAGCGGCGTCTCAGTCCCAGGAAGCAAGCGGGGTCTCAAGTCCCAGAAGCAGCGGTCGGCCTCCGAGGAAGAGTCTCGACGGCGGGTGTTGCCAGTTTGAGGGAGGACCAGTTGCTCCACGAAGATAACGCGTCCCGGCAAGCAGCCGTTCAAGCTGGTGTTTGGGTAGGAGCCTCTGACAGCAGCAGGCAGGAAGAGCTCCGTCACCGTGGAAATGCGGTGCCAGGTTGAGCGCGGCGGAACGCAGTGCACGGTGCACTGCGTCACCCCGCCCCCCGGTGCCGTCTGCAGAGGGGTGCCGGTGAATGTCTGGTCGCTGGCTGTCAGCTGGAACACTCTGCCAGCGGCTGCTGCCTGCAGGAGCAGCAGCAGCGGCGGCAGCAGCAGCGGCAGCAACAGCGGCAAATGCCCGGGCCTTTGCATTACGATTTGCTTCTTCGCCATCCAAAGGGATCTGCAACAACGGTTCATCAACCCATTTATCCCGTGGGAGAGTCTGCTTTGCCCTCTTTCTCAATCTAGCAGCATCTAGGGAACAACAGCAGCCGGCATATATTCATAGAGCTTTCAGTATTATCATATGTCTCAGTATGTTGTTTAGCATTAGCGCGAGCGTATTGTAAAAGGTTTTAAGCTCTCAGAAAATCAATGCTAAGTCAATTCGTCAAAGCTTTCGGCCCGCCGGGCATTTACATTTTACCAAGCTTTAATTACGTAATTTTCAAAACGGATGTAGATATATTATAAAATAAATACCACGCTTAGGCCAATATAATTTATTTAGGACCTCGGTCGTTGTCTTATTTTCCAGGTGTGCGACATCACGTGACGTAATTTCGATTTGGGATGTTTATAATGGCTTCTTCTTTTATTTTGACACGCAACTGCTACGACAATTTTTTCGGGTCGCGAAACTAGGCTTTTTTATTTTTCGAGCTGGGATTCCAAATTCGTTGCATTTCACGCTAAGGAGCATAAGATGAGCTATCTATTGAGTCCCAAAAATGTATATATTATATTGAATCCCAAAAATGTATATATTATGCTTGTTTTATATCATTTATGCGGCTTTCTTTATTGGAAGCGGGGAACCAAATCTCTACTGCAGTGACAAAACTGGCGCAAGTAGACAGTCCGACCAGTACTTCCGTCGTGTTTCATGCACAGAGAAAAGAAGCTTCCGGTACATTACATAAAAACCTTGTTAAGTAGGACAATTTTGTTATAAATATGTCTTGTATAAACATTAATTATTTATTATCTTATAAATAAAGCAAAAGCTCCTTAATGTTAGTGACCTATGGGCGGCTAACACAGACCTCTCACGCAAAAACAATGCCAGATTCAGAATTCTCGCTATTTTTCGCAGGTTCCGGTGCATTTATGGCTTGCAAAATGTCAAGTATCCTTATAGATAAGACTTATCCAATAATTTGGGTGCAGGTTCTTAGTGCCTAAAAATTGCAGTTTATGTAGTGCGGCAGCTTCTTCGCATGTGCCAGGCAAGCGGCACTAAAAATGTCGAAATGGCAGCTCGAAAAATCAAGTATGAATACTTTCCGCAAGACAAAAGTGTCAGATCTTCCTATGACGTCATGGTCAGGTGACTCGTAATTCCGCACAAATGACAACGGCTGGATATTCGAACAGATATTTGTTTGTGTCTAGGGCCTCACCGTGGCCCGTGACGTCATGTCATTGGCTCGGCCTAGCGACTGGCTTACCTGGCCCTGGGCCCTGATCGTTGAAGAAGTTAACCTTGGCTGTTTATGTATCATTTGAGGAACGCTCTCGAATTCAAAAGAAAAACGTATACTTATAACTTAACCTGTATTAGCCCCAAAGCAATGATTGACTCATAAAGTGTGCTGCAAAAGTCATAATGTGTGGTAGCATTAGTGATAATTGGCTTATTTTTACCAGAATTAGTCTCAAAGCAATGATTACCCACAGTAGTACATCAATCGGCATGCCCCGTTTCTTGTAGTGCGTTAGTGATAATTGGCTTATTTTTACCAATAACACAAGAATAGTTACTTCTTCAGCATCGGCTCTTTTTCAGGCAACGATGGCTTTTTTGCTCGCTTTCTTTCGGCATGGCGCTTTCTTCAGCATCTCGTTTTAGAAAACGTATAGTTTTCTTTCGGAATTGCCGGTTTGCTTGGTAGCCTCATTAGTGATAGAGTTGCGGTGCGCGTGCATCCAGTTGTCATCGACAGAGAGCAGATTTATTCTTCGGCGAGAGACGAATAGCTAGCAAACTATTACAGATCGGCAAATGAATTAGGCTCAACATGCATAAAGAAATAAAGAAGCAACTTTATAAGAGGGCATAGTGAAGCAACTTCATGGCATTGTTATCATATATTGCATGTATTGCTGCCATTTCTTTCGCTAGCGAGGATATGCTTTATTACACGAGGTAATATATGTCGCTTTGCTTCTACCAAATGCATGACTTTTAAATTACTTCCAGCTTTCTTCGGCATGACATCCGCGCAAGAAGAAGCCTTTCACTTCGCATCGCTCCTGTGCCATCACACGATAAAGAGTAGTATAATAATGTTCCTTCTAGTTTCATAAACAGGCATCAGGTAGCCGCTGGTTCTCATTAGAGGAGTACGAGTCGCTGGAAATTAGTAGATGACCGGCAATGCCCGAAGAAAAGCGAGAAAAAGATCGAGTGCCTGGGCTTAGAAGTTATAAAGAGCCAGGCGGTGAAAAAGATATTATACGTATATGCTTCTCGTATCAGAGCACATAGCCGCGAGTTTATCAATATAAAACGAACCAATAAGGACGAACTCGAGAGTTCTCCATTTGGCCGGATGATTGCATGACGAGACAAGGCTGGAAACCAGTAATCTCCTTTGATAAAGTTCTTGGTCATAAGTATAATGCTCATTAGGTGTAGTCGTATCTAAACACCAACACACATTAACCCACCTGCACCCTGCGCCAATTGGTTAGGTATGAAATGCGTCTAATCGATGCGGCGTATATGGAGGACTCCAATACGCTGTTGCCTATAGGCTAATGATAATAGTATAGCTGCGCCTTGTAGGTAACTGTTGGTTGAGTGTGTTGAAAATATAACTAAGTGCAAGAACTCTAATTCCAAGGCTAGTGCAAAGTCTGTTGCTCGCGAAATATTTGCCTCCGAACAAGAGTCGGGTAGCCTGAGCTAAGAGGCGTCAATACAAATGTTAATAATCTAATCCCGCATAGTATACGTCCAAGGTTTCGGCATGTACCTATCGGGCCGCCATTAAAAGATCTTCAAGAATAGCTCTCGCTCATCGAGTAAATCCCAGCGAGTATCTTCAAGACCTCGCAGATATGGAGCTGAACTCAAGCGGTATTTTTGTGTTTAAGTGACTGATTAGACGAGTTCGACTAATCAAATTCTTGAAGGAGCTTATGCAATACGGCTATGCATTCAGCATCACGAAACGTAAACGAAAATCGAGAGAGAATCTACATAGGCATCGTACTTATGAACAATTTTCACAGAGAAATGCAACCTATATTTAGTCGTCAGATTATCAGAGTGCTGACTACATTTGCCGTGAGTCGTTCTGGGTGGATCTCGGCTTGGAATATCCGAACCTTACGTGCTACCATGTGACGTCGGATGCAGTGAACAATTATCTGGACACTGCTTAGCTTGCGGAATAGCGTAGTCAGCTAAACTTGAACTTATTCTAGTATCAGACGAAGACATTGTGCGAGACCATTTTCCAGGTTGGGCGTCACTAACGCAAGTGTCATGTACGACTGTCAAGCTATGACCGGATGAATTATATCTGCCAATCGGAATCTGTATAAGGACACTGAAAGAAGCTCGGCATATAGAGTTATTGATAGTCTTATCTATTAAGATATTGACATTTGCAAAGCCATAAAAATGCACCGGAACTGCGAAAAATTAAGCGAGAAATTCTGTTAATCTGCACTATTGTATTTATCAGTCACGAGTAAGGAGATGGTAATGTGTTAGCCGCCCATTAGCCATCGTAATAACATTAAGGAGCTCTAGCATATTATTTTATACATACAATAAATTAAAATAATTAGATGATTTATTCGCTATTAATATCGCAAAAAAATGTAATATTTCGGCTTCGTTCAGGGCGTGCTTCTGTCAGTTTTTAAGCCTAATAACATTTAGAGAGCGACAACAACGTCCACGAGAAACAGGCAGCGATAACAATCAGGGTCAGGCACCAAGTATATCATACAGCGAGTCGATTATGGCCGTCCGTCATGGCATATGGTTCCACTTAGCGTTTATAACCTGCACGGACGTTCCATGATCTGCTACAACATCGCAGCTCTCTAAAAATATTATATGACTCCTACAGTTTTTTAGCCCGAGGTGTGCTCCCAGTATAACCTATACTTAAATTTTGGGGCTTCTGACCATAAACAGTATTAGCATCTTATATACATAGTTTTCTTGGCATATTAATTCGATATCGTGGTATACGCCGTGTGAGGACTCTCGGCAGACATAATCGTATATTTAACAGGCCTTCAACCGTCGAGTATTTCCACGACAGCCCGCCACGATTGTCTAGTATTGCCGATGTATACAACAAACTAAACTCGCAAACGCGTATAGTCTATGATCATACGACTAATCCCCACATGCATTACGTAGTCTACACTGTGATGACGACCCAACTACCTGGACCCTCACCGACCAAGCCCGGAAGTAGCAAAGTTAAACATTAGATACGCTATTATTATTTGAGTCCATTAATCAAGGCGTGTCGTATGTTAATTGTATTAATACATTTACTTAATATTCTACATTAACCGTATATACGAAAATTCTTGAGCTTAACACTAGTAACAATGCTATGTGTAACAACATAGTAAAATGATCACACGGCGTATACGCACCACAGAAAAGCATTCTGAGAGACATCGTAATTTGAAGCTTTTATGAGCATTTAGCATATTTCATGAAACGAAGCATATATGAATGTAATCCTTTTACATACAATATCACTAGCTCATGTTGCCGTAAACACTGGCTCTAAAAAAACCCTAATATGATGCAACTATTTTTTGGAACTAGTTTATTTGATGGTGCGTTAGTCGTTAAAGCAGTGTTATGACATATAATATTTTTGTCTCAGGCAGCTGCTTTCGAAAGTTGTTTGCACTCCCGTTATAAGATTCAAGCTGCTAGATTGATTAAAGAGGCGCGATATGACTATGATTATTTCGTCACATATACTGCAATCTGTGAATAAGATGGTGTATTGTAATGCGATATTAATGTAACTACGACTAATGATTAACCTGATGCATTAAGTACTAGATCTAGTTTGATGAGAGCTGGTATAAAGCACGCTAATATCGCATATAATGCATATAGCGTACCGGTGTCATTAGCCGACTCGTTGCTGCATATGTTTGTTTACGAATTGTCTTGGCTTAGCACTATTGAGCACCCTGTAAGCTAGCTGATGCGTGAGCTACCTGCAGTCGAGGTCCTGCCAGGTCACGAATGTAAGCACCTCCAGGCTGGAAGCATACGATACAAGTTGGAACCTCATGAAAATATTCCAACACCTAGTAGGCATACTACATTCTGGCTAGGCCGCAACTCGAGGGGTGCATGCGGGGTGACGCAGAGTGATGTTTACGTCCGCAACTGGTAAGTGCATGCGTCCGCCGCTTGCTATACAAACTGACCAATACGCATCCCAGAGTTGTAACGGAGCCCTCTGTCCAGCCTTAAGTCCAAGTTTCGGTAGTCACAAGGTACGGAAAAGCAGCGTTTAGTTAAAATACATAGCTACGTAAAACGAACCAGCCTCTGACGGGCTGTCTAGCACCATCATGGGACGCGTATCCTATTGGGTGGAAGCAATGCTCTAGAGATCCTAATTCGTGACTGTGTTTTCGCTGCATTTTTGTGTTTTGTATCTCATACAAGCGTTCATAATCTCGCCGCCGTCGAGACTCTCCGCGGAGTCCCCGACCGGAATGGACTTAATCTCTTGGTCGTTGACTGTAGTACGGAACACGCCATATTGTCAAATATATTTTTTGTCATTTTATCTCTTTCCATTAGTATGGAGGTTCTTGGTTATTACATTTCATTTGATGTTTATCAAATGGCTTCTTCTTTTTATTCTTAGACACATAAGAGTGCTGCTTAACGTCGCAGGAACATTGTTAGTCACCGGCCCGTCTGCTAAAACTCTAAGGGGCACTGGCATTTGTAGTACTGCATCGGTTCGCCTGTCGAGCTGGGTATGGTGACTCGCAAAATCGCCCGTCTTGGCATTCTTTCATCGTACTTGAGAGAACAGGAGCATACCAGCGCAGCTGCTGAGTCGGGTATCTATGTATGACGAGCTGCTCTGTACTGGGAGCGTGCTGCTTAAAAATATATATTCTGGGACTGAAGACGCCCAACGTGCTTGTCTTTTGAGCTTAGCCATCTTGAGGTGGCAGCTTTTCTTTAGAGACACGCCTGCAGGCTTCGGGGGAGCCACCTCACCGAGTACCCCGACTGCTGTTGAACAAAACGTGTGCGCAAGTCAACACTTGCTGCTTCTGCACACACCTAACACGCGACACACAAGTAACTTCGCTTGGACCCGCGGGTGCCGCCGTACGAGTGGTGTTTGCTACCTGCCATACACGATGGAAGGCACACAGGTCGAGGCTATAACTGGTAGCAGCCTGCTACCTAAGGTACGCTTGTTATGAAAAGGGCAATTTGTGTTATCAAATATGGTCATTGGTATACCAGCATTGACATTTATTGGTACAGTCTACTGGTGCCACATATAAAGTTTACAACTCCTCACGCATGATTGAGCTTTCTCTTCTCCGAGTCGGCGCTAGAAGTGAGGCGACCCGCATGTGAACTAGAGCAAGCAGAAGATGCTCTACAATTCCCAGGTTCATCGTATTCGGGTCGAGTAACACTACGTATGTGCCATAGAATGCAATATATAATTTTTTGTTTTATGCATGTGTATTGATAAGTCTTCTTAGCTTGTTTCAAACACTATACATTTTTTTATTTTTTAACTGATTCTAGCATAAAAGAATGAATCTTATCAACATCAGTGTTTAATTTCAGTGACTGACAGTATGTGTTCAACTAGCTGTGGGCTGCTTGGCCTTGAGTGCTTCGTTTCTTTGGCTTAGATTCCCTAATTCGGGTTGCTCATTTTGGTCACGTGACTCCATCCGCAAACCTATCATTAAGACTCTTGAGACTTTTCCAACCCTAAGCACCTTCGGTCTCGGAGGGCTATACAAGCTGAAAAGCTGGTCGGCCGACGGGATATTTTCCTAACAATTGGTCGCTGTAGCGCCTTAGTTTTAACACTATCTACATCCTTCGAACACAGCGCACGTCAGTAACAGCTGGTCAGCACGTTTCTGTCTACTGCAAATATGCTAAATACTAGTAGGGGCTTTGGCTCGCTCCGGGCCACGCGATGCTATACTATATTTCTGGAGGGGGATAGATTCTGAAGACTTGGCTACTGGATTTCGCTAGCAAACTCTGCTTTGGCAGCTTTTGAAAGCACTTGCGGAAGATTGAAATTTAAACTTTGCTTTAGCTGCTGTAAGCAGGCATTTCATTTTATTGCGGGAATCTTCGGAACGTGAGGCTCTTACCTCACAACCACCACACGTGATTCACCACGCGCGGACGCATTAATTCTTGCTGTCGCTCGCGCGTACTGTATTGTGTATTCTACTACCAAGAGACGAGAAGACCATTCCTGCGAACCAATATCGTACGGCGCGTATCGTGCGATTTTTACAACCCTTTTGCCATTGGTTTAAGCGTTGTGTCGCACGAAAAGCGGCCGATGAGCCCGAGGAGTTACGTGGTTCAGATACTTGGTGGTGATGGCGGGTAGGTTCTTACTTGCGTAGGAGAAAAGATCAATAATCAGACCTATAGCCAAACTTAGTAATGTAAAGTTTAATTTTTTAAACATGGAAGCGAAACTAAATGAACGCTAATGAAACAAACGAAAACTAATATTCCCGGCCGCTTTTTGTCGCTACTTCAGTCAGCAAAGCTGGCTATCTGGTCGCCGACGCCATCGGCAGGACGGCGTTTTTTTACCCCTGGGTCTCGGGCATAAAATCCAACAACCACCCCGGTCCCAAATGAATTATTTTATCGGCCACGTGTAGTATTTATTACACCCTCCTCATATAATGCATGCACATAATAATATAACAAGGACAAAAGGGCCACTATAACGTGACAAAAATGGTGCAAGAGCATGATGTGTCAAACACGATACTAATAGCCAAGGCAATATAAATAAGGTGAGGGCGTCTGAGCTTGGTCACATGACCGATTCGGCGCACGAGGGCGGCTTGTGGCGAAAGGACTTCCAGTTGGTTTGGATCGCAATCGCGTTTTCGGCCGGCAATGGATACATGGTTAATCTGAACATTTGTTTAGCGAAACGATTTTTTATGTATCTTTATGCCTGGCCACAAAGAGACGGCATTAATTCATGGAAAAAATAACTATTTTTGGCTTTTTTATGGGTGTAAATATTTATTATTTATCATTTAATTGATAATTAAACAACAGTTTCAATGCAAAGCGAAAATCCTGGTCGCAAAGTCACGTGACTGAACGCCAACTACCTGCTAATAAGCGACCCGAGGGCGGCGGCCCGGGCGGCATATTTCGGGCTGAAAGTGTATATCAGGGCTGGCGGTAAAGCTAGCAACCCCTTAGAGAGAACATAGAGTCAGTCAATAAATAATAGGATACTGTGCTTGTGAGGGCATCGTTCATGCTGGATTCTCTTATATATCCTTCCAGTTTTTTTTTACTCAATGATGAAACAATGTTTGAATTTTGGGAATTGATTTGGCAATTGTTTGAAAATTATGCTTGTCTTTCCAAAATCACAATTTTCAAATATATTGAAAAAACGGAAGAAATATTGGACACCGAAGTATGGACGATGCCTACCCAAAAAATCAAAGCAATATCTATTTTTTGACTGACTTGTGTCAATCTAAGTGGCTGCTATTACTGCCAGCTGTACACACTTGGGGAATATGCGCCCGGGCGCGACAGCCGCCATAACCGCTCAAGTCAAATTTCAACTGATTGTACAACAACTATGTATCTCATCAAATATGTTCTCTGGAATCGGAGAGAAAAATCCATTTTAAGTTCAACTGTGCTGCCTTCACGGTTTTAGCTTTGAAGCTGTGCCCGCGTTTTATAGTTATATCCGACGTGTTGCTCTTAGTTTTACGTGCAAATCCACTGAAAACTGTTCTCTGAACGGGATATTACCGCATATTTCATTCAATAAATATACAATAATTGAGTTATTATAAAATATGTTCTATAGATCCATAATGTCGATACCCGAAGAAACATCTATATCTAAGTACCATTGTACTCCGTTAAGAATTGTCCCAGCGTTTTAGCGCTAAATGCTAATCCGTGGCATTGCAATGTGCCATGCGCTACAGGATGCCTCACTTGACGGAGCATTAATTTGGCGACCTATTTTTAGTCAATCAAACGTTGTCCAATCCTCAAGCTTAGTTCCTAAATATACTATGGGCAGCAACATACTTTCTTACATATATTAACTATAACTTATTTGAATATTTACCAAGTAGAAAACTAGATCTGGAAGAAAAGTGACATATATTGGTCAGAAGATGTACTAACTGCCGGGCGCTAGTATCGTGATTGACGTACACCATGGCTTTGAACTGAAACATGTTAACAATTGTTAGGACAAAATGTGTAAGCATATATAATATACAAATAACGTTTAGCTTTTCATCGAAAAGTGCAAGCAATTTATTGTACTTCATTTTATAGAACAGAAGGTTCAGAGTTTCAAATTTTGAAATTTTAGATCGTGAAATGCGTCAAAATTTCAAAAGCAGCTTAAAACAAACACAGAAACTCAGGAATGTATATGAACATAGTTAAGATAAGCTTATGTTACATGTTCAGGCTTCACAATGCTTCATATTACTTTGCTCGGAGACCATAGTCAGAAAAATAATTAAATATGGCCTTTGATGAATAGCATGTATCTTTAACCCGGCATGAGCTGGGGGGCGTCTAACGCCTCCTGATGACTTTTTGTGATAGCTTGAAAACCATTAGCATTTAGCACTATCAACGTGAAACTTCGGATGCCTTCTCGTACACCAATAGTGCGTTTTCTTGTTAAAAAAAAAAAAAAGATAAAATGGTGAGATATAGTGAATTTAGTGACGTCACTGCACAATATTTTGACACAAACTTCAGCTTAACTTAAACAGACCGTAAAAAGGTGAATGTTAAGCAAAACGCAATCCTAAAGCTGCTAAAAATAGAAAATTGCAAGGGCTAATCTTTGATTTTGTCAACCCTAAAATTCACAGCAAAATACAACAAAAATAAATTTGCAAGATTTTGAAAAACCTAAAAATTTGTCAAACCATCATACACTAACAACTACTATACCAAATTTAAAAACGATATAATTATTTTTTGACTGAGTGATTGCATTTAAAGCACCTATTGATAACTTATGACATCATATTTTTAATCACTTTTTAAGCCTTTATTGACAAGATACAGACAAATAAATAACAGCACCTTGTTTCTGAGACAAAATTAGTCTAGAAACATGCCCCTTCGATTTATAATTATAAAATTCAAAATTTGACTTTTTCACCTTTCTTTGACCTTAGCGTGAGAATTACTTTATTTAAATAAATTCCGGTGATACAATGAGTATCGCAATCAAATTATACGCGTAAAATGATCCATAACACATTTGTTGCATGCCTTTCGTATAAATTTTGTGTAGTGACCTTTTGTGACATGACGTTGACCTTTATCTTCGCCAACAATCTCACTTTGGGTCATGCAGATGTGTGACATACCTTTGAGAGCACTTTCGGTGATTACGGTTGCAATCGAAGGCTTTGGATGGAAAGTATGCCCAGTGGCCCATAAACTAAAACGCCCCATTTTTTACCTTTGAACTGACCGTGACCTGAAAAATGGCCTAAATTGGAAATTTGTGAGCGTGCTTTATATTTGAACCTCTAAGCGCTTTCGAATACCATATTGCACGTCTCGCTAGTAACAGTGGTTCGGAAGATAACCAAGGTGGGCGTTTAACGTCCCCTTCAGTCAATAGGCGTGTTTACACCGCACTAAATATATTCCCCGGAAAATTTTCCACGGACTAAACCCAAACCATTGACATCCACATCTACGGTCTTACGCGCGTGTCTGCTCAGCGTGTCGTTTGTGCGCCATAGCGACGAATCAATTTGGCCTTTCCGCGATTGTGGAAAATTTTCCGCGGAATATATTTAGTGCGGTGTAAACAGGCCTATTGGTGTTCAGATCAGATACACGACAATTCATAATTTTTGTTAACACAAGAACCAGTTTTGGCATCACTTTTGGACATCAAATGTCAACACATTACACACCCTAGCAGATGCTGGAAGTGTTTTAGACGTAGCCTCTTTTCAATTTTGCTGCAATCGCAGTGGCGAAACGTTTCCTTGAGGCCAGGACTCTGTTACATCATCTGTTTATCAGTGTCTATGGCAGCCGCCAGCAACATCGTTTCACCGCCTCAGCTCGCAAATGCACTGCAATAAATCGGTATTGCTAACAATTACAGAGTTCAGACCAGTTCTACGTCCAAAAAGCAGAAACCATACTGAGTTTTGGCCATGGTGTGTGAAATCATGCAGACAGGGAACTAATGTTCAAGCGACTTACGTGAAAAATGCCACATAGGCCTGATAGAGCAATTCACCGACTTCGGTAACCAGGCACGTAGCCGTAGGCTAGCAAGAATTTAGGCGTAATGTTAACCCGCGCCCCACTGGGCCTCTGCATTTCCATTGCCCGACTGGGTGGTGTTTGACCCCCCTCTAACTCGGCTCCTATGGCACGTAGACCAAAACAAAAACAAAAAATCGAACCGTTATCAAAAATCGTTTCGAAACTATTAAGACTTGTTCTCGCTTACGTCAAAACTCAGGTTACCAGAGGTCATCGAAGGTTACATTTTCCAGTTGTATGACATCTTTCCAGAAACCCCCAAATATCTCGGAAACTATGCTATCTAGAAGAAAAAAAAAACGTTAAAAAATCGCTAGCCATTGAATTTTGCAATCGCACCAGGTTCTCAAAATTGACCTCAGATTAATAGTTTAGGCTCTAGAAGTCTTTAAATTCAAACTGTTGATTTTTGGCAAAAACATTACTTTCGGAATTCACATCATTTAACCCGTACTGTTTTTTGTTCACCGCATACGGGAGGTCTGAGCCAACTTCGAACCCGACGGGGGGGGCGGATAACCGCCCCCAGAGATTCGTTGTGAAAACTACCGCAACGTTAGCGGAGAAGGGCGGGAAAAACGGCGTGGGTGTAGCCGTCGTGCACTGAGACTGAGAAAATACAAAAACTATGTGGGTATCAGGGTTGCAAAGATTGGAGGGTCACCAGAGGTCAAAACAGTCAATTGTCCATGTATCGAAAAATAGCATTGGTCCACAGAAATCCAGACTAGCTCCCCAGGTAACTAACATTAGGTAGAGGCCCTCCCTAATTCCCGGCGAAACAAAAAACCACTAATGCACGTGCCTCTAACCTATCCACCTACAGATGAATACAATAAACTACTCGCTTGTGTACGGCGGCTGCCTACCTGTGAAGTATCGCGTTCAGCATGTCCAGAGATGAAGCAGCAGTCATCATTGAAACATGTCCAAATTTCCAACGATAAATAGTACAATGTACAAATAGAGTACAACTTACAAAGATTAAAAAATATCTCACGTAGTCCAACAAAAGAAAGGTCAAGTGGTGATACCCGACAGAACCGTAGTAGCGAGTTAGGACAGTGATCGCCCATATCAAGGACCGATGCTGTCTGTGACAGAGAGAAACACATATGCGTGAAAAGTTACCCTTTCTCTATCTTCATTATGTTTAGAGTTATTGACGAAAAGGTGTTGGTGACCTCGGATGACCTCAGATGACCCCGTAGAGCCTGCAGTTGGATCATACACAAAATCCTATTATAACATTGTCCAGAATTAAATGGATTGATATCATCGAAAAAGAAAGCATTTGAATATGTCTCCATTGACTTATAATGGGAGGTCACAAAATTGACCCAAACACCGATATACAAAATCCGAGATACATTTTGTAGATACTAGCCGTTTTCACGATGGGTTATTTTGCGCGAAATGTTTTAAAATGTTTTAGTAGTAGCCGCTTTCACGATTGGAACTTTAATTGCGGCGATAAATGTTTAACCATCGCCCTACGGTCCCATACGCGCGAAGATTATAAAAACTTTCTGGCAAATTCTAGCCCACTCCGTTGAAGACGGCTACCACCTGAAAACAGTTTTAAAACATGTTTTAAAATTAGTTTTAAAACATTTCGCGGCAAAATAAACCATCGTGAAAGAACAGCTTTCACTACATGCGCGACGTTGAACGGTGTAACGTACGCGAAAGTATTTATATTGATCGTTATAGAACTTGTGTCATGGCAACGGACCCGCAAAACTTATTTTGGTAGGTGGGGTCACTTGACCTGACTGGTGACTGGACGTAACCCGATAACGAAACTTGGAATTTCGCAAAATGGCGGAATGGATCAATTAATAAGTTATGTCAAATTTGGCGGCGCTACGCAGCCGCCATTTTTCCTTATCTTGATTAAAACAGGACGGGGATGTTCAACACCCTCCGCACCCAGTGGGACGCGGGGTTAATATCCATAGGCCGTAAGTGTTAAAGAAAAAAATGGTTGAGGGGAAGTCGCTCCCCTCTGCCCCGCTCCTACGCATATCGCCTTATGGGTAGCGAGGTAATCTATTATCACCACAACCAATTTTTTATGCTGCTCTACAAATCGTGTTAATCCTCAGGTTTAAAACCCGTTAACTTAGCGACCGACGGAAGGGCGGATATCCGCTCCCCCCCCCCCAGAAGTTTTTCAGAACTAGCGGAAAAACAGCAGCGTGTAGAGCCGCCAAATTTTTCATAGCTGTTTGGGCATCAATTACCCACACTTTCTGAATTTGTTGACTTCCTTACTTTCAAGATTACGTTGTCAGGTCATTAAATGACCTGACCTCAAGTCACGCTTTTGAAAGATTGACATCTTGCCGAAGCCACAGCGGTGAACCAAACAGTTTGACACACACAGTGTAATAAGGCCTCGGGTATCTACAGTTCGCTAATCTCGGATTTTTTATATCGGTGACCTGAGGTCATGTCAATTTTGTGACCTCCCATTATAAGTATATGGGAGAAAATTGAAATGCGCACCAATCGAACAAAACATGGCTAAATGTGGTCAGTTTTCATCCCAATCACTATTTTAAAGCCAAGCAGAAGAATGCATATTGTATTTTTATTCCGTGACCTCTTTAAAGGGAGTGTGCCTATTCACATCTATTTAAGGTCAAATCCAATGTACCCCCAGATCATATGGTTTGTGTACAATAACCCATCTTCTACGTGAGGTACAGTGCTGTGGTTTTCACTATTCTGTTTCTCTTGTCAACCTCCATCGATTGTCATACAATTTGATTTGACCTTGACATGACCTTAGGTCTGGTCTGGTATTTTTTTAGTTTGACCTAGCTAGATCATACGATATATGATTCGATGTGCCGTGATGTGAGAAATACGATGGTGGCAAAATCGCTGCCCTACCTTTGATACTTAAAAAATATGATCATTTTTTTTTTTTAGTAAAACTAAGCATTTTGACATTCGCTGACCTCTGGAGCCTTAACTATTGACCCTATCTGAAATCTGAGGTCATATAAACGAAAGAGTGTTTTAAGGGAATTGCAGTGATTTTGTTTTCGGATTGCTCCTAGCTATGTTAGTTACTGAGCTAGTCTGGATTATGTGGAGCAATGCTCAATTTACTCGAAATATGGAAAAATTTGACCTGTTTTGACCTCTGGTGACCTCAATATTGAACTGATCAAAAAATAGTTTTGTATTTTCTCTAGTACTAGTCACGGCCTACCTCACGCCGTTTTCCGCTTCTCGCTACGTTGCGTAGTTTTCAAGATCTCTGGGGGGCGGTTATCCGCCCCCCCCGTCGGTTCGAAGTTGGCTCAGACCCCCGTCGGTGCACGGGTTAAAGGTGAACTATTCCCTTTAAATGTTGGGTTAACTTATTGAAGATAATGATATTTATCAAATATCAATGGTGTGTGGGTGATGCCCTGCGAGGCAAGTTTGTGTGTGTGTGTGTATGTGTTTGTGGGTGTGCTGTGCAACCAAGGAGGAGCACCTGTGGCTCCTTGTTGCGCACTTCATTTATGTGTTGTCCATTCATCTAAATTGTTAATTGTAGAGATTTAATTATAATCGTATAGGATCGTGAATGAAAATACAATTATGCAAATGGGTGCAAAATTTAAAATCTACGTCACGAAATGTCATAGAAACTACCAGAGTCCAATTCGGTCATGTCAGGTCATCGAAGGCAAGTGACCTCAGTTGACCTGTGAAAGTGCATGACCCCAGTGGAACATACAATAATATAAAACAGATTCAAAATTTGAAGAAATAAAAAAATACACAAATGTCCTGGAAACTGCCAGCAAAAAAAGTAATTGGAGGTCAGTGACCCTGGTTGACCTCTGAACTAAACTGATGTCATAATCTCAGTGGAAACCATAAATGTCACCTGTTAACACCTATGCTTATGCTACTGAGCAGTGAGCAACAAACACCAGGAAACCGCACAAGTTACAAGCATCGATATTACGGAACGCAAGTTGCGCCTGACATGACTTCGAGAAATATGTCATGGGTCATGAGAAGTAGAAGTTTCAAAATGTCTGAGAATATGTCAAATTGTTGAAGAGTAGAGTACTGAAAGTTTCATCGCAATCGGTTTATAACTACGCGAGTTATTTCTGACAAACCTAGAGAGTGGTATTCATCTCCTACACTGGCGAGGGTTGTGAGATGTTATCGAGAAACAGGTCACGGGTCATGAGAAGTATACAATGCAGGCGCGAATCCAGGGTTTCGGTTAGGGTGAGGGGGGGCCACATACAAAAAGTAGCGCCATGGGCGCGACCCGGCTCAGGGCAGGGCGCGCGCCCTTGGATCTGCGCCTGATAAATGATAATTATTTATAGGCGTTACCATGGCTTTTTATGAAAACGAGTAAAGAGCCGTTCCACGATGGATTATTTTGCGCAAAATGTTTTAAAACATTTTACAATATTTTAAAATGTTTTAGTAGTAGCCGTTTTCACGAAGGAATAATTTGCGATAAAATGCTTTAACCCTCGCCCTACGGGACCGTATGGCGAGAGTTGAAACATTTCTCGCAAATTAGTCCATCGTCAAAACGGCTACTACTAAAACATTTTAAAATGTAAAAAAAAATCGCGCAAAATAATCCTTTGTTAAAACGGCTAAGTAGCCGTTTTCACGATGGATTATTTTGCGCGAAATGTTTTAAAACATTTTTAAGTGTTTTAAAATGTTTAAGTTTTCACGATTGACTAATTTGCGGAAAAAACGTTTTACCCCTCGCCCTACGGGACCGTAAGGATAAAACATTTCTCGCAAATTAGTCCATTGTGAAAACGGCTACTACTAAAACATTTCGCTTAAAATAATTCATCGTGAAAACGGCTAGAATGAACATTGAACACTCTCCTCTACATTCATTGATATTATACGTAAATAGAAGATCATGCTATACCGTCAATGGCTCGGGCTATACGCTTTTGTTGTCGTGCACTCCCTTGTCTTTGAGTAGTTTCACCAATGTTCCATTATTATTGTTGGTACTTGTTGCAGAGTAATTGACTTAACACTCACACTGGAGAGGGGAGGATACAAAATCCACCCACCCTTAATGTTTTTTTGTGTGAATATGTATTTATTTTACCGGTCGATAATTTTTGGTGTAATGCTATACAAATAAGCGCGTGTTAATACTGAATACAAAACCATCTTGTGAGTTTCATGAGATATTATATTTTATGTATACAAGGCACCACAAGTAAATATTATTTAGTATTTTCGGCATGGGGAGGTAAGGGTGTTATTTTTTAAGCAAAACGCGTCATTACAGATTTATGATATCTGCTATGCTCCCCTGACGTTCAGCAGAGAGTGAGTCGACTACAAGGGTCGTAAAAGGAAAAGTGGTCACCAACGAAATTTCGGATCAAGGTGGTCGCCGGCATGGACACATCCAGAACGGGTGACGATATATCGGGTATATATGGCATGCATCGGGTGAACGGGTGGCGATATATGGCGATAAGCCATGTTGGCGATATAACGGGTGTCGATCACAGCGATATATCGCTTCTTAACCCTATTCCTGGAGGGATGAAAAGTATACGAATCTGTCGGGGGGGGGGGCTTATTCGGCCCCCCTTCAGA
>VOPJ01012107.1:35694-128619 GCA_014673585.1 Semibalanus balanoides
GATGATAACAATCACGGCGAGCTGTGATCAGGTGGCGGCGGCCGGGGCTGCCGGGTGGGGTGGTATGATGATAATCATCTACCGGCTTAGACGACCGGGAAATGGTTTGACAGGTGCGCTTACGTACATGTCTTTCGGTACATGTATCCAGTTTGGCTTCCGTTTTATGAGTTTTGCTACAATTTGTGCAGGATATGGCACACGCTCTTAAAGTTATATTTAAATGTGGTATGCTCATGATAACGCAGAAAAGATCGAAAACAAAGATAAAAGATTTAGGAATTAATATTTCACCTTCCAGTTCCATCAGAGTAATTGCCATGGACTGTCGTTCCGCGTCGAAATCCCACGCTTTCACCAATTATTGATCACAACTCATGCTATTCCTTCCGACGATATCAAGGAGACTGGGGTTATAAGGGCCGTGCACTGCGTATCATTTAATATCATTTAACTAATTATTGTGCTTTCATAGGTAACTATGTGTTCTTAAGTATGGTTATCTAATTTGGCAACTTTGGCCTTATATACTCCATATGAAACAAAATATCCCGATGGTATCATTACAGATGTGTTTGATATGTGGTTACTGGTTAATGCATTTTGCCCTCTATAGCCTGCACGCGTTCGTTCCACAACTTCACACCACCCTGTGCCCTGACATCGTCCACCGTCGCCGACGATCGACCCGGCGAACCAGCCGGCCTCCACCAGCTCCCATTCCCGGGCAGCGGCCACGCCGCCGCCGCCGCCGCGAGTGTGCGTTCCTCAGCCTCTGCAACGCAGCGTCACGCATCAACGGACACACCACCCGCCGGCTCCCCGTGGAGGGGGTTAAATCTACAGACTTGGATATGCACGAGGTCGACGACCCGCGAAGCCGGGCGGCCTCACAGGCAGCAGAACACGTGGCGAGACAGGAGTTACGGAGAGAAAAGTCCGGCGATGGAAATTTACGTCGGTCAACTTTGTGGAGGCGATGCTTTTCTCGAATTGAGCTATTTCATCACAGCGGATGTAAGGTTGGTGAAAAAGGTGGGCATAACTCAACTGCAATTCACGACTTTGCACTATTTGCGAAGTTGTGCACAGAATGAGGGATCCATCGAAATTACCAAACTTGTAACAAAAGAAAACTTCCTTATCCATCCATCAAAACTGATAAACCTTTTCGAATAACAGATTGTATTGCTTGTGAAGGACAGAAAAGTAATGAAACCAATACAAACGTTGTTTTCGCTTATGGTAGGCAAAGCATACAGCGTTTCCATCAAATTACCCCGAAATAAACCACCACGAATTGAGGACTGATGGTTACCTAACAGGCCAGTTGGTACATGTCCGTCATTGCAAGTTTGGAAACCATATACCCTTCTCAGCCGGAAACACTTCACACTTGTTATGACTGATCAGGTCAAGATGAGGCCACACAACAAAATGTTTGTTTATGTTTGTGATAAACGTAATTTATCAGAAAACAGTCATGCAAATCGTAAACGATTGTTGTCCTAACGTCGCGCAAAGCTTTTCACTGTAATAAATTAAATATATATTATATAGTAATATATATATATATATATATATATATATAAATAAATATATATATATGAATGTATAACTTTGTATGAGCATTGAGCAGTTCCAACTTAAACTTAGGTTAGGTTAGGTTAAACTTAGGTTCAAAGTGGCTTTGCTTGTAGCGCATCTTCACCTCACACCAAGATCAGGCCGTCTATCAAAAGGAAATTTGTTGGTCGGTCAGTTCAGGTTAGGACGGTAAAGTCAGGTCAAATCTGGCCGGTAAATTCAGGTAAGCTAAGTTAAGATCAGGTCAGGTAAGCTCAGGTCGAGCTAGGTCAGGCCAGGTCAGATCAGGCCAGGTCAGATCAGGTCAGGCCATATCAGATAAGATCAGATTAGATCAGATCAGGTCAGGTCAATTCGAGCCAGGTTAGACCAGGCCAGGCCAGGTCGAGCCAGGTCAGGCCAGGTCAGATCAGGTCAGGCCAGATCAGGTCATGTCAGCTCAAGTAAGGTCAGATCAGGTCAGATCAGATCAGGTCGAGCCCGATCAGATCAGATTAGGCCAGGTCAGGTCAGATCAGACCAAGTCAGATCAGGTCAAATCAGGTCAGATCAGGTCAGATCAGGTCAATTCGAGTCAGGTCAGATTAGACCAGGTCAGGTCGAGCCAAGTCAGATCAAGTCAGGCCAGGTCAGATCAGATCAGGTCGAGCCCGATCAGATCAGGATTAGGCCTGTCAGGTCAGATTAGACCAGGTTCAGGTCGAGGCCAAGTCAGATCAATCAGGCAGTGGTCAGATCAGGTCAGATCAGATCAGGTCGAGCCCGATCAGATCAGATTAGGCCAGGTCATGTCAGATTAGACCAGGTCATGTCGAGCCAAGTCAGATCAAGTCAGGCCAGGTCAGATCAGATCAGGTCAGGTCGAGCCAGGGTCAGGTCAGATCGAGCCAGGTCAGGTCAGCAGAGAAGTCTGCTCTGCCAGCACAGTCGGTCATGCCAAGGCTCCGTCCGCCATGTCGTGTCCAGCCTACAATCGACCAGGGCTGTGGCACGACGGCGACCCACCATTTGCCACTGGGACTCCGGAGTAACGGCCGACAGACCGGCCAGGTTGGATGGTGGCCCGCCCAGGTCAGCCAGCCAGGTCATCCCGCCAGGTCAGCCTGCCAGGTCAGCCTGCCAGGTCAGCCTGCCAGGTCAGCCTGCCAGGTCAGCCCGCCAGGTCAGCCTGCAGGTCAGCCTGCAGGCCAGTCAGCTCAGACTAGGACGGATCAGATCAGGAAGGGACGGGAAGGCCGCACGGTACACAGACACATGACTTGGAAGGCCTGCGCGCGTACAACGCCACCCACCCATGATAAGGCAGCGGACAGAGAATAAAGCGAGAAGAGGGGAGCGGTCATTGTCCACAGCACTCCCTCCTCGGTGCTGGTGGTGAATCGGTGGGGTTTTGTACCCGGAAAGCGCATCATTTTCTGTCAGACTACAACGCAGGTGAATACAACGCAACTGCAAGGCAACGGTTACTTGTGTCATTGGGTTTTCCTTGACGAATATTTCGTCTCCAGATAGAAATAATACCACAAACGAGAGTTGTCAACATACGCACAGCGAAAGCACACGGACACAAGTATGCATGCAAAAATAGCCTTATTTGTTATTTTTTATACCGATATGTTGAATACCGACAACAAACACTTCCCGTGTAGTTGCATATTTACCCAGTTTGATCATGTTTCTACAGATCACTATCAAACCGCAAGCATCCTGTCAGTCCCAACCACCCCAGTGCAAAGTAGCTCCAGTCCATCCCCCAGAAGCCCCGCCGCTCGACTCAAGTCCACCACCCTCCCCTCCCCCCCTCCTGGCACCCCATCGTATCACCACCTCCACCGGACACTTCCCTTCCCCCCCCCCACCGGACCCCATCCGTCTATCACCACCTCCACTCCGCACCACCTCCCTCTCCAGGGAATCGTTCGCGGCGAGGCAGGCTCTCTCGATCCAATTCGCAATCTCTCCCCCACAAACTCCTGCAAGCCGCGCAGCTCAGCTCAGCCCAGCGCCGCCCCGCGGTGCAGTCGGCTCGGCCGCAGCCCGGCGCAGCTCAGGAGAGCAGCCCAGCGCGCAGCCGGAGGTCAATGAACTGCGGCCAGGAGCGGCGGCTGCGCGCGGCGAGTCGATAGATGAAACGCGCTGCCAGCTCCCAACTCAGCTGTAGCTCAGCGACAGCTGACCGAGCCCAGCGGCAGGCGGCGATCAAACGACAGCTGGAAACCCGAGCCTGAAAGGCGACGGGCGACCAAGGCTGCAGCCGAATTGTTCCACTCGTAAAATAATCGAATGACATACGAGTATAACTTGGTTTAAAATTTGGCATGGAAAATCGATGCAGCTTCGCAAGCTTTGTTCTGCCATCTAGAACCCCCGCTTCTATTCCTATACCGATGTATGCACTAGACGCCCGGCCACCACAGAACCTCGACCGCACGCACAACCGCCGCATTATACCGGGAAAATATAGCAATAAAGCAGCGGGACAACGCAATGATTTACCGGCGTTCTGCGTCGGACCGCCAGCAGGGGAATCTCATCAGGGTGGCAGCGGCAGCTGTAACGGTGGCTCGCTGCTGGATCGCTGCGGCTCACATCCGACGCGGATCAGATGTGAGAGCCAGCGAGCTGTCCTGGAGGAGGCGGTGAGCAGGGCCGCGCGATATAACACCACCAGGTCACGAGGCTGGGTCTCGAGGTCGAGCCAGGTCGCGTCCGGACGAACACACAGACGGCCCCAACGAGGACCGAGCGAGGACCGAACGAGACCAGAACAAACAAAGAACGAGGATTGAGTAAGGCCCAAATGATGCCTGAACAAGGCCGACATGAGGCCCCAACGAGGCCCCAACGAGGCCCAGGCGATGTCCGAACTAGGTCCGAACGTTTTCAAAACAAGGCCAAAACGAGAGCCCAAACGAGAGCCCAAACGAGAGCCCAAACGAGAGCCCAAACGAGAGCCCAAACGAGGCCGAAATGAAGCCCGAACGAATCCCAAACGAGGTCAAAACCAGGCTCGAACAAGGTCAAAGCGAGGCCAAAAACGAGGCCCAAACGAAGCCCAAACAAAACCCCAACGAAGCCCCAACAAGGTCCCAACAAGGCCCGACGAGGCCCGACGAGGCCCAAACGAGACACGAACGAGACTCAAGCGAGACCCAAATGAGGCCCAAGCGAGGCACGAACGAGGCCCGAACGAGGCCTGAGTGAAGCCCAAATGTAACCACAGCGAGGCCACCCAACGACTGCTGCACTGCAGAGAATCACCTGCTGCCATCCAGAGGCCCGAATGAGCGCAGAACGAGGCCAGAACGAGGCCAGAGCAAGGCCCAAACGAGGTACGAGTGAGGTACGAGTGAGGCACGAACGAGGCACGAACGAGGCACGAACGAGGTACGAACGAGGTACGAACGAGGCCCAAACGAGGTACAAACGAGGGCACTACGAGTGCAGACCGAGCCGTGACGCGAGCGGGCAGCGAACGCGGCGCCATCCACGAGCCGACGAGGACGAAACGAGGTGAGACGAGCCGCAAACGAGGCCCGAGAGATAGCAGCGGCAGCGGGCCCGTGCCCGACCGAATCCCTCGAGAGCCCGGCTATCTGCCGGGAGGTGGTTACGACCATGTGGTTCCGCCGCGCCATGCTCCGAGCAGAGTGTGATAGCAGCGAATCATGGTCCATTCACCACTGATACCGGCCAAACGCAGCTCTGCAGTCACGGCCGAAATTATAGCGTGAGCACATTGGACATTTGAGCGGTCCTCGGACGCTTTACAATGGGCAGCGATACACCAGATGAGAAGACGACAGTCGATGGTGATTGGGGCTTTAGGCCGCCAATCATCAACTGGCGTAGTCGTCGGGTGCATCACTGTCGATTGTAAGGCGTCCAAAGCAGTCACTCATGATCACTGTCGATTGTAAGGGTCCAAGCAGTCACTCGATGATCACTGTCGATTGGTTAAGGCCCAAAGCAGTCACTTCATGATCACTGTCGATTTGTAAGGCGTCCAAAGCAGTTCACTCATTGTATCACTGTCGATTGTAAGGTCCGATCCAAAGCAGTCAGCTCTGATCACTGTCGATTGTAAGGCGTCCAAACGCCAGGTCACTCATGATCACTGTCGATCTGTTAAGGCGTCCAAAGCCATGTTCACTCATGATCACTGTCGATTGTAGGCGTCCAAAGCCAGTCACTCATGTCGCTTGTCGATTGTAAGGCGTCCAAAGCAGTCAGTCATTAATCGCTGGTCGATTGTTAGGCGTCCAAAGAGTCACTCATATCGCTGTCGATTGTAAGGCGTCAAAGCAGTCACTCATGATCGCTGTCGATTGTTAAGGGGTCCAAAGCAGTCACTCATGATTCGCTGTCGATTGTAAGGCCGCCAAAGCAGTCACTCATTGATCGCCTGTCGATTGTGAAGGCGTCCAAAGCAGTCACTTCATGATCCGCTGTCGATTGTACAAGGCGGTTCCAAACAGTCACTCGATGATCGTGTTCGATTTGTAAGGCGTCCAAAGCGTCACTCAATGATCGCTGTCGGATTGTTAAGGCGTCCAAAGCAGTCACTCATGATCGCTGGCGATCTGTAAGGCGTCCAAAGCAGTTCATCAGATCGCTGTCGATTGTTTAAGGCGTCCAAAGCAGTCACTCATGATCGCTGTCGGATTGTAAGGCGTCCAAAGCAGTCACTCATGAATCGCTGTCGATTGTAAGGCACGTCCAAAAGCAGTCACTCAGATCACTGTCGCATTGTAAGGCGATCCAAAGCAGTACTCCATGATCGTGTCGACTTGTAAGGCTTCCAAGAGGCAGTCACTCCATGATCGCTGTCCGATTGAAGGCGCTCCAAAGCAGTCACCATGATCGCCTGTCGATTTAAGCCGTCCAAAGCAGTCACTCTGATCGCTGCGATTGTAAGGCGTTCCAAAGCGAGTCACTCATGAGGACGCTCAAGAAGCCGCTGCTATTTTGCTAAGGCAATTACAAAAAATGTACATAGAGTGGATGATGATGATGATTGATGATATGATGATTTGGGGTTTAAAGGGCGCCCTCAAAGCACTATAAGTTAGTGGCGCCCATAGTAGAGAAACAACAGTGGCGCATACCAATACACCAGCCTGGATGCAAACAGCACATTTCCCAGACCGACCTCGTCCACCAGTCACCACAGATCGGCCCTGTCCGAGCCATCTGGTATGTGTATTGAGTATCTGTCTGACATGGAACATATGCCAGCCCTCCGCTGCCGCTGCCGCTGCCACGGTGGCGGTGGCGGTGGCGGTGGCGGCGGCGGCGGTGGTGGCGGCGGTGGCGGCGTGATGGCCGGCGTCGATATATGGCCTGACAGCCGAATATTACCGCCGCAGACGACCGCTGACGGCCGATACTGCCGGGCGATACTGCCGGGCGATACCGTCAGGCGGGGCCGATACAGGCCCTTTCAGGTCGATACAGCCATATAGGCCGATACTGCCGGGCATAATTCATAATTCAGGCGATACCGTCACGCGGGCGACACAGTGGAACACCACACTGGTGTTAGTGGTGGGACCATTGGGTTTTGCGTCAATCCTCTACTGCACATTAGTTTTGATTGTATTTGCTGTTAATTGGCGGATCTAGGATTTAGTTTTTGGCGCCATGGGGGCATCACCCGGAAAAAGCTCATCATTTTTGTTTTTAATCATCGGATTTCGCTCCCTTATGCATTGCTAGACGTTTTAAAATCAACTTTCCATAGTAAAAGTTGCATAGATGTCCTTCTACATCGGGAAATGTGTAAATTTGCGCCGATTCAGGCGGTTTAGGGGGCATTTGCCCCTGATGCCCTCCCCATCCCCCTTGGATCCGACAGTAAAAACATGTTTGTTTGCAGTATTTGAGCTTTGAGCTTCCTTTGTGCATCCCACGCACGCTGCCACTGGGACTGCACGAAGAGGCTGGCGGCGGGATAGAAGTCCCGTGCCGGCAGAGAAAGACGTCGCGAGCAAGGCACTGAGGCCGCACGTCTTGCCGCCGCGTCGGCGAGTTCATTGCCAGTAATGCCCACATGGCTGGGAATCCAGCAGACCGTTACAGACTTCCCTGCCCGGTACAACAGCGTAAGACGAACTAGAGTAGACGGTACAATGGGATGACTTGGGTAAAATGTTCTAAAGGCAAAGAGGCTGCTTAAGGAGTCAGTCAAAATGAGGTGTAAAGGCTCGTAACTCACCTCACCAAAACATAAAACTTCGGCAACAGCGACTAGCTCCGATGTAAAAACAGAAGAGTTCGCTGGCAGCGAAAACGAACGAGAGTCCCTGCCGGCTTTTGCCTATTCTTAAATCACATCTCACAACACATCACATCAAAGAGAGGACAGTGACACGCAGCAGACCAATCTGTTCAGTTCACCACCCGCTTCACCCTGCCCAGCACCAGTCTGCCGCGCACGAGTCCTCTGCTCCTATGGCCGGTGACCGGAGGTCGTTTATAGTCTCCAATGACCTCTCACGGGCCAGGTTACGATGCCGACAGACCCCGGCACCGGCTATAACCAGCAGCACGGTCCGTATACGACGCAGCCCGGTAGAGGTCATATTACGTAGGTAAAGGGCTTATTACGCCAGCAGAGGTCATATTACGCCGGCAGAGGTTATATTACGCCGACAGAGGTCATATTAAGCCAGGCAGAGGTCATATAACGCCCGATAGAGGTCATATTACGCCGGCAGAGGTCATATCACGCCGACAGAGGTCATATTACGCCAGCACTCAGCAGAGGTCATATTACGCCGGCAGAGATTATATTACGCCGGCAGAGGTCATATCACGCCCGATAGAGGTCATATTACGCCCAATAGAGGTGATATTACGCCAGGCAGAGGTCATATTAAGCCAGGCAGAGGTCATATTACGCCCGATAGGTCATATTACGCCCGATAGAGGACATATTACATCAACACCAACTATCTGCAAGGTTCTAAGCGTAAAACTAGGGGAGACGGGGTAGGTAAGCGATAATGGTGGGCACTGTGCATTGGCTTATTATAGTGGGAAACAGTCGAAAGATCCGATAAATCAGTGGCATTTGAGCACATGAAGTTGAACGGCAGTGCTGAAATATCCAAGGAACAATTACGCTGAATATTACAAGCCTCAGTCGAAACGCGTGCATATATAACGAGGAATAACCTTCCGCACACCCATGGGTTCACCATCAGGACCTTCCGCACACCCACGGGTTCACCATCAGGACCTTCCGCACACCCACCGGGTTCACCATCAGGACCTTACCGCACACACACGGGTCCCACCATCAAGGACCTTCCGAATGCCGCCGACCACGGTTCACCCATCAGGACCTTCCGCACACCGGCACGGGTTCACCTCAGACCTTGGCCGCACACCCACGGGATCACGCCATCAGGACCTTCCGCACACCCACGTTGGTTTGCCTCCATCAGGACCGTTCGCGAGCACACCTCAGGGTTAAACACCATCAAGACCATTTCCGCACACCCACGGTTTCACCATTCACCAGGGCGCTTGGCCGCACACCCACGGGTCCACCAATCAGGACGCTTGCCGCAGGGCACCCACGGTCCACATCAGGACCTGGTCCGCCCACCCACGGGTTCCATCGGACCTTTCGACAACCCACGGGTCCACTATCAGGACCTTCCGCACACCACGGGTTTCAGGGCCATGCAGGACCTCCGCACACCACCCAGGGTTCACTTCATCCAGGACCCTTCCGCACCACACCACCGGGTTCACCATCAGGACCTCCCGCACACCCACGGGTTCTACGCATCGGGACCTTCCGCACACACCACGGGTTCACCATCAGGAGCCTTACCGCACACCACGGGTTCACCATCAGTGACCTTCCGACACCACCACGGTTCGAACCATACAGGACCATCCGCACACCCACGGGTTTCACCTCAGACCTCCGCACACCCACGGGTTCACCATCAGGACCTTCCGCACACCCACGGGTTCACCATCGGGACCTTCCGCACACCCACGGGTCCACCATCAGAACCTTCCGCACACCCACGGGTTCACCATCAGCACCTTCCGCCAGCAGAGGCAATGGAACATCTGATGCCCGGCTGAATGATAGCCACCGAATGCTTCCCTGGCATTTTTGTTTTTTTTAATAAATTTAGTCCGAATGTTTTGTATGGATGGCTTTCCGAGGTCAAGACCCGCGCTAAGCGAGCTGTTTGCGCTGGTCCTGACCCTCACCACCCGATTCGCGCAATTCCTGTTGGCCGGGGCAGAATTTAGAGACGAAAGTTTTACGTGCCCGACATGATCTGCGCGGACACGGTACCGCCCTCGCTCGCTGACGTCACCTAGGCCTTGAAGCGCGAACCCAGCTGCCACCGGCCCGCAGGCCATATCCCCAGTTAGGAGCAAATAGCGAGCGCCGAAGCGACTCGAACCCAGGCTGCCACTACTGAGATAGGTCAGAAGACCAGCGCTCTCCCACTGAGCTACAGAGGCGGACAATGACAAGCTGTCCAATGGCGAGCTATCCAATAGCGGGCTGTCCAATAGCGGTTGGCATCATAATGCAGTTTGTTTGTTTATTGGGGTTCAAGAGCGCACCAACACCTTTGGGTCGATTTGCGCCCACCATAATGCAGAAGTGATAAGAGGTGCGCTACCCGACACCGCAGCCGCCGGTGGCGATCTGCGGGGGTTACCCGGCCTGCGGGGTTACCCGGCCTGCGGGGTTACCCGGCCTGCGGGGGTTACCCGGCCTGCGGGGTTACCCGGCCTGCGGGGGTACCCGGCCTGCGGGGGTTACCGGCCTGCGGGGGTTACTCGGCGCCTGCGGGAGTTTACCGCCTGCGGGTTACCCGGCTGCGGGGGTTACCGGCGGCTGCGGGGTTATCCCGGCCTGCGGGGGTTTTACCCGGCCTGCGGGGTTACCCGGTCCTGCGGGGTTACCCGGCCTGCGGGGTTACCCGGCCTGCGGGGTTTACCCGCCTGCGGGGGTTACGGCCCTGCGGGTTACCCGGCCTGCGGGGGTTACCCGGCCTGCGGGGGTTACCCGGCCTGCGGGGGTTACCCGGCCTGCGGGGGTACCCGGCCTGCGGGGGTTACCCGGCCTGCAAAGTTACCCGGCCTGCGGGGGTTACCCGGCCTGCGGGGGTTACCCAGCGGCTGGCAGGTCACCACACAAACCTGTCACTAACAGTGCAGCAGTGTATGTGGAACGCCTAATAAGCCGAGACAGATGATTGACGAATGTGCTGGTATGTGACAGTTTCAAAGAAATTCACATTAAAATCAGTCCCAGGATATTCGTCGTGGAGAAAAGTAAATAAAATGCAGGCTCAAAATCAGAATTTGTGCTGGGAGTATATTCAAGATGGAAGCCGGCTGAAATGTGGCTTTTCAAATAAACATAAGATACCAAGAAGCGAGAAATCGTGTGAGTTTGTTGCACAAATGGTACATGTCGCGAGGACTTGGCATATCACGAAAACTGCCCAGTTGAACACAAAGCAGACCCAAGCTCAAGGAAAACTGAACTGATACTGGCTCAGACAATATGATGTAGTCACAATATTTCTTCAAGAGCGAAAAATACGGCACGACGTTGGAATACACAAATTCCACGTCCACGAGGTGCATGCTAATATTCGCCGGGCAAGTTATAAATGTTCAACAACTAGACCATTTGGCATGCATGAAGTTCGGTACAAAGGCCCTGAGGGAGGAAGCCATAACGGTGAAATTATTTGTGTTCCTAACGTTTCGAATGCATTGCAACCAGAGCACAGGCCACATTTATATCAAGGTCTGTAGTCTGTACAAACATAAACTTGTTCGCAGTTGATATACCCTTTCACTATTGGACGCTAGCAATGTGTCATACCCTTTCATATCGGATACAAAAATCAAAAACGTCTCATCTAGACAATAAACTGGATAAACCAGAGAGACAAGCGATGAAAACTTTTTTGTTCGAATCACAATTTCCACCCTTCATTCCTACTAGAGATTCCTTGGGAACAATTAATATATTTTGCAAGATAATATATGATTATGTGTTATGGTTCACAATACAGATTTAAAAAATGTGCAATAAACAAACGTAAGGATGAAAAAAAATATCCCGAACAATTAGCCAGAAGTTGTCAAATGATATTTAGCCGGGCAATTGCGCTGCCTCGAATGCACAATAGTATTTGCCAGCCCAAACTAGCCTAACGCAAATAAATTACTGGTGTTTGTGGTTTCATTGGGGTATTAAGGCGCCGCGTTCGATCACCTTTGGTATCAAATTTGCGCCACTAAGTAGTAGCACAATCAAAACGAACAAGAAAACCAATCCGTTAAGCATCAGAAGTTCCGTCCAAAAAACACCAACACACAACGACAACAACACACGACATCACAACACAACACACACACACACAACACACAATCACGATCACACACACAACACACAAGGACACACACATCAACACACACAGCACACACACACACAGTCAGAGCCACACAACGGGCAGGCACACGCCACACACGCACACAACGCACTAACACGCACACACGCAGCACACGCACACAACGCACACAGGCACACCGCGACAATCCCACACACGCACACACGGCACATGCCGGCAACCCAGCACGCACACAACGCACACACGACACCACACGCACACACGCACACACGCACACACGCAACACACGCACACACGCACACACCGCACACAAAGCGGCACACACGCACGGACACGCACACAAAACGCACACACCGCAGCACACGCACACGCACACAACGCACGACGCACACGCACACGCACCACGCAACACGCAACACGCGACAGCGCCACCACGCACACGCACACGAACGAGCACGGCGCACGCACCACGGCAACACGCGGCGCACACACACACACAAGCATATATGCTCTCACTGCCTTCAGTTGCATTTCATTTCAGAAATCACCGAGCGGTAGAACAAAGCTTTCCCTCTGCACCATCTCCTGGCCGCTGTAACCGCCGGCAGCGGAGGGCAGCGCTGGATATACGGACGGCACGTGTGCCAACTCTCCCTTTGTCGGCCCGACACGCAGACAAAGAGATGGATGAGTTTAATTTCCGACAGATCGCAGCCAGGTGTCTGCTGGGACCAATAAGGTGAGACTCAGAGCAGCCACAGTATTCGCAGGCTCGCAGCGGGATCTACAGGTAATGTAGGCAGAACATTACCACCAGGATAGAAATTACACGGGTAATAGTGGAACGTCAGACGCTGAAATTGGCAGCTCATCAGAGGTGGCTGCCATTGGCGACACAGGTGGAATTGGCAGTTCATAGCGGAGCAGAACCGCCTTTAAAGAATATGCCTCATACACCTTTGCCGTCTGAGGTAGGATGTGTTTTTAGCTAAAAATAACAGACTCAATGATGGGTCTGTGATTTTATGATGACAATATGGTTTGCCTGGAAAGGTTATGAATAAAGCTAATAAGATGGTCTGTTTGACGTCTGTAGAGTCGAGTTGTGTTGGGCGCCGGCTGTCTAGCGTGGCTGTCATCGGGCTTGTGTATCGGCTGAATAAGTATTAGGGACTGGGGAGGGTCTCGATTGTAGCATGCGGCTTAGGTTAGTATGCCGTAGATATGTTTAGTGGTAGGCATGTATTGTAGTGTAGTATGCGTAGTACTCTTTAGTGTTTTGTAGCATGTGTAGTGTATGGTATACGTAGCATGTTACGTGTAGCACTGTGTAGTGTAGTAGCGCGTTACTATTATTTCAGTGTGTAGCATGTGTAGTGTAGTATGCGTAGTATGTTTAGTGTGTAGCATGTGCAGTGTAGTATGCGTAGTAATCTTTAGTGGTAGCATGTGCATGTAGTATCGTAGTAATGTTTAGAGTATGCAGCATGCGTAGTGTAGTAGGCTAGCATGTTTAGTGTAAAAATGTAAGCATGTGTAGTGTAGTATGCGTAATATGTTTAGTGTGTAGCATGTGTATTATGTAGTGTAGTATGCATAGTATGTTTAGTGTGTAGCATGTGCAGTGTAGTATGCAGTAGTGGCAGGTCCATGTCGAACCCGGTCACTTTAGTCCGAGATGCGCGCCATCGCCGCTCCTGACGAGTGCTCCTGTCGTCACCTCTCCTGAGGAGTGCTCCTGCCGTCACCTCTCCTGAGGAGTGCTCCTGTCGTCACCTCTCCTGAGAAGTGCTGCTGCTGTCACCTCTCCTGGAGGAGTCCTGCATGCCGTCACCCTCTCCTGAGGATGTGCTCCTGCACGTCACCTCTCCTGAGAATGTGCTCCTGGCCGTCTCTCCTTGAGGAGTGCGCTGTCGTCACCTTCTCCTTGAACGATGCTGGCTGCTGTCACCTCTCCTGAGGGAATGCTGCTGCCGTCACCTCTCCTGAGGAGTGCTCCTGCGCCACCTCTCTGAGGAGTGCCTCCTGCCGTCACCCTCTCCGAGGAGTGCTGCTGCCGTCGTCTCTCCTGAGGAGTGCTCCTGCCGTCGCCTCTCCTGAGTGCTCCTGTCGTCGGCGAGTCGTCTGGTGTAGTGAGCGGCGTCCGGTCGGAGTGTCCGATCGAAGTGTCGGGTCTGGGTCTGCTCTCTGGTGAAGCATTGGGTCTGATTCGGCTGTCCAGTGAAATCGTCTGCTGTATCGGATCTGGATCGGCTGCCTCGTGCAGTGTATAATGTCGAGTCTGCGCTGCAGGGCGCTATAGTCTGGATCGGCTGTAGAGTCATGTCTGCGCTGGGCGCGTCGCTCCGGCTCCACAGAGGCTGCCCTCCGTCGCTGCCGTCGCTACCGTCGCTGCCGTCGGAGCCGACGAGGGACGAATCAACAGCAGCAGACCGTCGGCGGCCGTGCGGCGATCGATGAGCGGCGACGGAGAGAGAGCCGGGGCGGAGCGGACAGAGCACCGGAGGAACGCAGCGGGGACGACCGGAGGTGCTGGCGGTGAGACCAGAGAGCAGGCGGACCGGAGGTGCTGGCGGTGAGACCAGAGAGCAGGCGGATCGGATGGTGCTGGCGTGAGACCAGAGAGTAGGCGAGGCCGGAGGTGCTGGCGGTGAGGACCAGAGAGCAGACGCGGCCGGAGGTGTGGCCGGTGAGGACCAGAGAGCAGGCGGTTCCGGAGGTTGCTGCGGTATGAGACCAGAGAGGACAGAGCGGGCCAGGGAGCGTGCGCTGGCGGAGAGACCAGGAGGGGCGGGCAAAAGGGGTGGGGGGGGGCCCGGGGGGGGGGGGGGGGCCGGGGGAAGGTGGCTTTTGGGACCGGTGAGACCAGAGAGCAGGCGAGGCCGGAGGTGCTGCGGTGAGACCAGAGAGCAGGCGGGCCGGAGGTGCTGGCGGAGAGACCAGAGAGCAGGCGGGCCGGCCGCCGGAGGTGCTGGTGGACGTGGTGGAGCGGCGAGGGGGGCAGACGGTGGTGGTGGGATGGAAGGCAGAAGGGCAGATGAAGGAGTTGGGACGATGGAGTGGGAAAGTGGAGAGACAACAGAGAGAACGAAGGACGATGAGCGTGGCGCAGCAGATCGACAGAGTAGGGCACAGCGCAGGGGCACAGCGCAGTGAAGCTTCTGGAGAGCCACAGAGAACGCAGATCCCCACTCCACTTCAGTTACGTACCTAGCCGAAGAGGAGAAGTGATTGCCCCGTCTCACCCCTCCTTCTCATTACTGGGCTGGTTACGCTGCCGAGTAGGGCTGCTCAGTCGGCCGAGTGGCCGGCACGTGAACCTGAGCCACCTCGTTAGTGAAGGAGCGCTCCGCCGCCCCGTCAGCCGGCGTGACACTGTACTGGTCCAGTTAGACGGCCGGACGACGGTCGGACGGAATACGAGACTGTCGGCACCGCCAGCCAGGCTGGCACACGGCGCTGTGATACGTGAGCACACACGGACACACGAGGATGGACAACACACGCACACACACACGGACGGATGACACAAGGACACATACGGACCTATACCGACACACATGGACCTACACCGAAACACAAGGACCTATACAGACACATATAAACCTATACAGGACACAGTACGGTTCTATGCCGACACATACGGGCCTATACAGACACATACGGACCTATCCCGACACATACGGACCTCCACAGACACATACGGACACTCCACAGACAACAAACGCACGGAGGACATAGTGATTCTTCACATGGACACACCTGGATCGGATGATACACGGACACCCAAGCAAAACCGAACATTGAGCTCAAATTAAGGGATTCAAGAACATTGGGAGTCGATGTTCAAGTACGACAGTATTTAACGCATAAAGTCAGGAACCAGCGCAGTAAGCTAATGCCGAAGGAAAAATCGGCAAAGGCCAAGAAACTGCGCACGAGGCTGAGGGTAAAGCTGAACTTTGGCTCAATGGTCCGAGGACAAGATTCCAGAAAATACATCAGTCGTCAGCAACTGCGTCGCCACACAGATCTATGCAGTAAATAGCCGGCCCAATCGGGTCTTTTCCTTCATTGGATACTGCCTAAGCCTGCGTATCGAGATGATGCAATTGTAGAGTAGTTTACTTAGTCTGAGAGAATTTCCCGGCGGAGATGCTGTCTTGAGTCGTAATCATTTCTTCTGAGTCGGGAAATCACAGACTGAGCGCTGATGAAACAATGGCGCAATATCTACTTCTAGAACCAGGTATATCGACATCGAAATTCATGGTAGGCTGAACATTAACGGCAACTAGGTCAGATCAGTGCTAAGGTCAATAGTGCAAACTCAATTGAGCGTTCAGTGCAGTCCCTACCAAATACAGCAGTATGCGTTAAAGGGACACTGCCACCTTCCAAAAAGTTCTCAAATGTACGCCGTTTGTGGTGCAAAATATGAAGTAAATTGCTGCTGAACACGATTATCACATTTGTATTCTCACCAAACATTGCTCAATTTCATTGAAAATGCAGTTAATAACTTGGAACTGATGACGTACAACATGAAGGAATTTTTTGGAAAAAAAGAAACCTCACGCCATCCAATAGTATGGACTAGTGTCATGGCCAATGATATGGGCCAAAGGTAAAACACAGTCGACTGTAATAAACAATTTAGCAAAAGGAGAACGACTACGACATCGGCTCAGGAAAACCCCATTCAAATACATTGGCGGGCTGGGATGTTACAGATGTCAAAACCAAACTCGACATTTCTCTGTGATTCGACCTTCAGTTGGTTGTTTAACTTATACCATAACATAATTGCAATGCCAAGCAGCCAAAATGGCTATCTCAACTCAAATATAATGTTAAGGTGGCAGTGTCCCTTTAAGTCCAGCAGCCAGAGGTGGGTTAAGCAGTTAAAGTTAAGTTCAGCAGCCAATATTCTACACCGTCCAGTCACACGCGAGACATCTGACATCTCGCGACACACAGCCCAACACATGTCCGAAAGATCCACGCTTTGTCCCGAACAAAGCCGGCGAAGCGCCTGAACAAAGCCGGCGAAGCGCCTGAACAAAGCCGGCGAAGCGGCTGAACAAAGCCGGCAAGGCAGCTGATCCCAGTAATCGACCTCGTACCCCACTCAGAGGCCACCTTATAGAGCAGCTGTAGACCCAGCAGCTGCCCGCTGGTCGACCCAGCACCAAACCAGCACCTGCCCGGCCCAGCATCAACGCAGCCGCTGGCCTAGTACCCAGCATCACATCCAGCCTCTGGCCAGCTCACTCGCTGCTTCTGACCAGCCCAGCACACCACACCCAGCCTCTGGCCAGCTCTGCACTAGCCGCTTCACTTGCCTAGCCAGCACCACAGACAGGCTCTGGCCGGCCAGTCGCTACCGGCCAGGCTGCCTTCACCACCGGCCCTGCGTCCGGGGCGGCGGTCCATCCCGGCCGACAGCCGCCCTGATCAATCCCCGGCCCGAGTGGACAGGAATGGCGCGACAGCGGCACATGTGACGCCCACAGAGGCTCCCGGGCGGAACGGTAGCGGCGGCGGCGGCGGCGGTGGCGGTGGTGACATTGACAAGAGCCAGCCCCGTGCCGACGAGCGATCGCTTCCGGTAGAGTGCGGCGCCCACGTCCGACCCAGACCGGAAGCGACACGTGGCTGGTCAGGTGAGACACGTGACTGCAGCTGCAGCACGTGGCAAACCCGACAAACAGACGTGGTAAAATGTATTACTTTACAAAAAAAAATGTATATTCGCACGACACGCGGCCATACTGACCCAACAGTAGCAAACTGCGTCATTAGAATGCGGCACGGAGCAGGTCAGAACTCAGCACGTAGCTGACCAGAGGAGACACGTGGCTGCGGCACGTGGCAAGGCAGAATAAAACACGCGTAGCAAAACGTGTCCGTGTCCCGAAGACCCACACCGAGCCGACAGCGGGCGGCCAACAGCGTCCTAAGGTCTAAGGATGTTCAGGTGGCAGACTGCGTCACCAGGACGCAGCACGAGGCGGCCCGCACCGCGACGCTGACGCCGGCTCACGACTAAGTGGACCAGCTGAGCAGCAACGACGCCATCGCCATGGAAGCCGCATTATCCACGCAGTTACGACTGCCCGTATCCAACGCCGCCCAGAGTCTCTCGGCTCAAGATATATGTTTAACAAGATTGCCAGACAAGGAAGAAGATATGAGACCTTGATTTAATCATTCATAAAATCCACTGTTTAAATTGTTTGAACAACACGTTGACATAGTCTTCAAAACCTGAGATCCTTCAGCCTTACTCTGAAGAAATGGGCTTGGAACCAGTAACAATGATCAGGATGGCGTTTGTCGTTTTGCATATTTCGAAAAAGACGCGACTGTGAGGTTGTTCTTCAGCTCATAGAATGCGAAATATATAAATGGAAGGTTCTAAACACACGAAATAGCGTACTGCCGTTACAGCTGAAAGTCGCAGGCTTTCATTTCGTCCGCCGCTGCTCAGCTCTGTGCAAAGGAGGATCCAAAACGGGTGGTTTGGGGGGCCAAGCCTCAAAAAGTCTTGCACAATACTGAAAACGTATAGAAGTTCGTTTGCTTATGCATTTATAGTTGATTTAAAAAAAAATGTAAAAGTTAATTACATTTTCTTCTATATAAGGAAATGTGTCAATTGTGCGCAGATTTCGACGGTTTGGGGGGCCATGAACCCTTCACCCTCCCCCCCCCTGGATCCATCCATGACTGCGTGGCGGAAAATGTGAAAGCAGCAGATGCACCATCTGGCATCTGCACTTAGCATCAGGTTCATCATCTGGCATCTGCACTTAGCATCAGGTTCATCATCTGGCATCTGCACCATCACCAGCCGTGGTATCAGGATTCAGGATGGCCGCCTGGTCCTTGATAACGCGCCCTTCTCAAGAACTTCAACCTGCACGAGGTGATCTTTCAGTAACCAAGAACAGTCATCACCTTGCTGACCGAATCAATCGCGCTGAATGCCTCGGCGGCTGCCACGCAGTAAGTCTCGACTGGAATGACTTAATTTCGCTCTCAGCACCTATAGTTAAATTTCCAAGTTCAATTAGAGGAACAAAGCTAGATCATATCTTTTGATTTATGTAAAGGGCGTGTAAATTTGCGCTTAACAATTACCCTCGAACGTGCCTTTGATGAGGATCAAAGAGGCGGAAAGCATGTCTTGCAAGGATTTATATTGAATGCTGGCGAACAAAGTTCCGATGGATTTGCCATGCACCTGTGTTTCAACTGCGTTATTTTCGATCAACTTGTCGGCAACTCGCTTCCTCACAGTTTTATTTTCCACAGCCACCGTTGATGATGAACAACAAGCAAAATAACTGTCTCCAATGCATTCCCAAACAGGATTGAAAAACGATATGAATTTTTGACTCTGCAATTCGAGAGAGAGAAGGGCCAACAACTCTTCATGGATATTATTTAGTGTCTCTGCTCGCAAAGTCAAGGACCCTTTTACTGCGTGCTGCTATGCTTGGGAGTCTATTTAACAAAAATCACCAACTTTGTCTCAATAAATAACAGGCAAACCAAAGACTAGTCCTACATAACTGACTAGTGGCTGCATCAGTGAAAACCAAAAGAACATGATGATGATCGCACCGATTTCGCGCAAAAAAAACGGTCTACTTTCCGGTCTAACATAAATTGACAACACTCCTCATGTAAATATGCGCATTGCTCAGAGATAAAAAAAATTGGCGGCAGCAACTCCCGGAGCTTGTCTTAGCTTCCAAAGGGTAGTTAAAAGCACTAGGCTATGCTCTCATTTTGTTTGTTTATTGGGGGTTTTGGGCGCGCAGACAACGAAGGTAAATTTACGCCGGCTATGCTCTCAGAATTTAAAACAAACTCACTTCCTTGTACTGTATTACAGTTCAGAATCAAACTTTTGAATGGTTATCGCCTTTGTTTGCTGGAATTATCTATGGTCATGTCCAGGCGCACAACCAGGATTTTCGTAAGGGGGCACGACCTCAAGGGGGCCCCGGTCAGGCCACGAGGGGGCCCCCACCCATTGCGAGACCCAATAAGGACCCCTCACTGGTTTGATCCAGCCATCGGGTTTTAGGGCTCAACGTTTTTTGGACAAAAGGGTATCCCTATTTTTTCCCGGATTTGGACCGGTCCCTTATTTTGTTATTGAGCTTAAAAATATACTGTTTTCGGAAAAAAAGGACAAAAACGCGATACTCCGCTACATAATATTACGGAAAACACATAAGTAAATTAACGTTTTATCTCAAACCAAACTCGCGGGGGCGTCACCGATTATTTTTTAATGGAGAGTTGGCTGAAATGATCTAAAATAGACCATCTTGAGCAGTTGTATGTGGATTTCTATGCTATGGTGCGTAACTTAAGTTATTTAGCGCCGCGAACCTTCTCTGTGTGCGGGCGAATTTTTACGGCGTTGCCTGCTTAGACCCAGAAATATAGGCGGTGGGGCCAGTATGACATGTATGGCATGGGCCATACCAACTTTTAGGAACTGGAGATAGCAAATTGCCCTGTCAACTTTGGAACCAGTGACAACAATTTTGAATCAGCTATACCAGCTTGGAATATTTGTTAGGTACAAGACCTGGAACTCTCAAATGAATTGCGCCGCGGAGCGGCGCGAAAATTTTAGTCTTGTGCCCTGGATATGTATTTTCATCAATGCGTCACATTGTGTATGGTGCGGACACACACAAATGTTATTTGCGCTTAATAGTGCGGTAAAAAATGTTAAAGCGTACTGTTTTGCCCAATGATATAGGAAAGAAGCAACATAGCACAAAAAATGCGCTGAGAAGCGGCACGATTTTTAACCTGCATAAAATATATTTTTTATTTAAATCGCGCCGAGGAGCGAGGTGCAAATTTTGAGTTTTGTTCCCAGGACCAGTTGCATTTATTTCTTATACTGACATTTATGATAATGACCTTTTATTTGTTTCCATACAAACTTGTATACATGGAACAAGGCAAATACCTTTTTAACATTATTACGATCGCTTTTTTGGTTGAGCTGATCGTTTGCGGGGGAACAAACAGGCCACTTTATGCCTGGAGGGGCCATGACCCTAAATTACCCCCCCCCCCCATCCCCCAGGATCCAACCAGTGCTGGTAACAGTGTAAATGATTGAGAGCAGCAAGAGACAGTACGACTTTTATCCGCGCATAAATGGTCTGCCTCTGTATTTGGAGGACCTGGGGGAGATGGCTCGGGGAGATGGCTCGGGGAGATGGTCCTGGGCCTGGTTCCCCACTATTAATAGCTCTTTGGTCCAGCAAGTTGGCACCACTGGAAGCAGCTTTCCGGGCGCCGATGTTTGGTCTTTGCGTTCGCCTCGCCCTTTTTCGGAGCTCAGCAGGACAAGCTTACATGTTCCATCGCCACCTAAACTTTTATGAAGGAAGTAAGCCCTGGGCAAGCAATAAAACTGCCAAGGAAAGCCCTGCAGACACTTAATGGATTTCATTTTACCATTTTCCAATTTAATAGAAGCTAAAACAAAGCTCATGTTTCATGCGGCCGCGAAGCGGCGCGAAATTTTTGCAGTTTTTCACTGTTAAATAGGTATGGATTTTGGATGCCTGCAAAGGCAATTTTTACGATAAATTTATTGACGTTTAATTTTTGGGGGCCAACCAAGATATGTTGCCTCTACCTCCTTTCCAAGGCTAATGGGGGGGCATGGCCTGGTTGGCCTCCCCCTGGATCCACCAGTGACCCCTGCACATATCAGGGGTGGATCCAGGGGCATACCCCCCAGTTTCCGAAGCCCTAATTTGCTCCCCCAAGAAAAAACACAAAAACACGGGGTTGCCTCAGAAGGGCCCAACGGGGCCGCCTCAGAGGGGCCCAACAGGGCCGCCTCAGAGGGGCACCACGGGACCGCCTCAGAGGGGCACCACGGGACCGCCTCAGAGGGGCACCACGGGTCGCCTCAGAGTGGGCCCCACGGGGCCGCCTCAGAGGGACCCCGCATTTCATAAGGGGGCACGGGCCCGTGTGCCCCCCCCCCCCCTTGGTTGCGCCTTTGGTCATGTCACTCTTCTTCATGTTACTAATTGTTACTAATGTTACTAATTGGATTGAGTGCTGCCTTGCACATTGGAATTGGCATTATCTTTCCGCGCTTTCGAGACATCGTGGTCTTTGAGTTCATGTAGATGTTTTGGATATAGGTATGTAGGTATATCTCTTTGTTTGTTTGTTTATTGGGGCTTTAGGGCGCGTCGACTGCTAAGGTCACTTTGCGCCCATAGGTATACCTCTTTACAATTGCAAAACGTTCACCTCTCCGTCGAAACAGCCAGTGTGCCTCCGACAACCTAAACAATGTACAAACAAAGGAAAACTGGAACCGTAGAGCCATTATAACGAATTGATATGAGAACTCGACAGAAAAGTACCTGTCCAAACTCACAAACAGGCAAGAACCAATCTCGAAACGGCCTTTGAAGCGAAAATAGGAACAGATGGAGCTAGTTCGAGCGTGCCCCAAAGTCTGCCGACGAAACTGCCGACTCAAACGTGAGCACGAAAGTCAGCAGTGGTAGACGAACTGTGGTGTTCAGGACAAGTGAACAAGCACACAGCACCGCCTTCACCGTCTGACCAGAACGCGCCGCGCATGGGGTGATATCAGGCACGTGTACAGTAGGGTGACAATGATTTGCGAAATTTTGAATTAGTATTGGGACGCCCCCGCAAAATGTGATGCTACTAACAAAAACATCGCCTGTAAAATTATTTTGAAAAATATTAATATTTAGAGGTAGCGCAATGGCTTCAAAAATTACACGGCCCCTCATTTAGCCCGTTGGACTGGGGGCGTAATTAACGCCCCTTGATGGATTTTCGTAAATAAACTCAACAATCGATCAACGCTATTGCAACGTGAAACTTCGGTTACCTTCTTCCACTCGATTTAACGTCTTTTTGTGAAATTATAAAGTAATTTTGTCGAACCAAAATTCTAGTTATTAGCGAATTAAGTGACGTCACTAACCTTCACGAGTTTCACACTAAAATCAAGCTTAGCCATTAAAACAAGACCGCACAAATGCCCATCTTTTGAGGAAAATGAATTACAAATTTGTCCGAAGATAGGAAAATGCAAGGGATTACAACATGTGTTGTCTCGGGATTTTTGATAATCTTGATTTTTTATCTCTCTTTACACGATTTTTTAGGGGGAAATGACCGACAAAAACCATATAAAGTTTGCTAAACCTCCGATATATTTTTCGACGAAAATTGCTTCGTTATTTCACAAAAGACATTAAATCGATGTAGAAAGAGCTAACCAAAGTTTCACGTTTGATAGAGCTATCGGTGTTGAGTTTTACTACGAAAATTAATCAGGGGAGCGTTACGCGACCCACAGTCAATGGCGGGCTAATGGAGGACCGTATAATCTTAAAGCCATTTGCCAGCAACCTCTAAATATTGATTATTTTTTTTAAATGAAACCTCTTGTGTACGTGGCTTTGATCATTATGATCACATTTTGCTGGGGGGCGTCCCGATACAAATTCAAAACTTTATTTTTCACCATGTATAAGATTGTCACCCTAGACTGTACAGGTGATACAGGTCCCCAGCCATACTGGCACTAAAAGTGAAGACGTCACGTCACGCCACGGTTCATACAGGTAACGTTCTGCAGCCAGGCTGGCATTAAGCCAGCCAGATGTTCTCAACGAGACACGGAAGTCTACAGGTACGGCCAGGCTGGCATTAAGCCAGATGTTCTCAACGAGACTACCGACGCCCCAGAGACGCGGCCTACCTAATAGACATCGATAACTCCTCTAACTGAAACAGATATATAATCGAAAAAGAACATCGCTAGACATCCGCTCCACTGTGAAACCGCCGTAGACAAATAGCAGCGATCGGTCAAACCAGTGAATGTGACACAGATGGACCGGACCACGACTAGGTCAACGTCATCCGGCGAGACGGGGCCCTGGTGCTGCTGACGGCAGAGACACAGATGGTCTGGACCACGACTGGGTCAACGTCATCCGGCGAGACGGGGCCCTGGTGCTGCTGACGGCAGCGAAACTCTGCTGTATGTGAGCTGGGGTCAGCAGGCTTCAGCTGGGGTCAGCAGGCTTCAGCTGGGTGGCAGCAGGTTTAACCTGCGGTCAGCAGGTTTCAGCTGGGTGGCAGCAGGTTTCAGCTGGGGCCAGCAGGTTTCAGCTGGGTGGCAGCAGGTTTAACCTGGGGTCAGCAGGTTTCAGCTGGGGTCAGCAGGCTTCAGTTGGGTGGCAGCAGGTTTAACCTGGGGTCAGCAGGTTTCAGCTGGGTGGCAGCAGGTTTCAGCTGGGGTCAGTATGTTTCAGCTGGGGTCAGCAGGTTTCAGCTGGGGTCAGCAGGTTTCAGCTGGGGTCAGCAGGTTTCAGCTGGGTGTCAGCAGGCTTCAGCTGGGTGTCAGCAGGCTTCAGCAGGCTTCAGCTGGGTGGCAGCAGGTTTCAGCTGGGGTCAGCAGGTTTCAGCTGGGGTCAGCAGGTTTCAGCTGGGGTCAGCGGTTTCAGCTGGGTGGCAGCAGGTTTAACCTGGGTGGCAGCGAGTTAAGTGAAGAACGGATCGGCGTGGAAGACTGAGAAGGGGAAAAACGCGGTGCGCTACACAACAGAGCTGGTTAGCGGCAGGAAGACTGAGAAGGGGAAGTACGCGGGCGTACACAACAGAGCTGGTTAGCGGCAGGAAGACTGAGAAGGGAAGACGCGCGTGCGCTACACAACAGAGCTTGGTTAGCGGCAGGAAGACTTGAGAAGGGAAGTACCGCGGTGCGCTACACAACAGAGCTGGTTAGCGGCAGGAAGACTGAGAAGGGGAAGTACGCGGTGCGCTACACAACAGAGCTGGTTAGCGGCAGGCAGCTGGGAATGGTTTTGAGTAAGGGTGTGGAGCGGCAAATTATACTTCAGAAAGATCTTAATGAAAGGGAGATTCAATATTAATTGGCCACATTTCTCATAATTTTGTGCTGAAAAAGACCACATAACTGATAAAATGCAGCAGATCTGTAACCGAGTCAGATTTGTTCAATGCTTGAGATGACCAGTGGGTAGGACAGAGTGGCGCGCCAGCATTAATGGTTGGCTTCGTTGGGTGGAGCGTTACTAGGGAGTGCGAAACTCCCATTAAAGCCGGGAAAGAGATGACAAATTCTTCTGAATTAGGTATTGCTCTACACCCGAAGTGCCCAATTCCTGGACACCAGTTAGAACACAGGTTGGAAGGCTGAGTAAATCATTTGCAGTGGATCGGCCAATACCACACTCAAATCTCAAACGACTTGAGAAGAGGGTTTTCACCTCGGCGAAGCCAATAGGCAACCGACTCTCCCGGCGGCAGACCCAAAAAGAACACTACAGCGCAGGGTAACCATCAGATGATACAGCCATGCCATCAGAAAAAGATTGAAACTCCAACACAGCAAGATTGCCTGCACAGCTGGCAGGAACCGGACAGACTAGCTCTGTAAAATCGCTTAAAGTCGAGGATGCTGAATGAAACGAAATGGGCAACGAAGAAAAACGATGCGGATGCCAGTATATGAGCAAGAGCATACAATTAGGAGGTTTGACTAAGTAATATCGGTAACGAGGCAGTATCAACAAATGACAACGAGCCGTTGGTTAAAAGGGAAAAGCCGTAGCCGTAAAGTTAAAAATGTGTTTATTTGCGTGGAAGTAACCCTTTGCCAGGCCCTTAACATATATAACATATAACATATAGAAGGGTGGGAAGGCGCCGGGCGTAGACAACATCACTGTTGAGCACCTGGTCCATCTAAATATCACAATCTTTGGAGCATATCAGGCCTGCTTTTAAACTCAGTCATGTTCCACGCTTACCTTCCAATCCTGATGATCAAAAAGCCTGCTTGTGCCTCTTGTCAGGCACAAGTCAGGAGACATTGGCAGTCTTGCGACTATAGGAGCCATTGCTTATCGGAACTCAATTTCAAAATTAAGTATCGCAGCTGATCATCCTCTGGAGCGCCTAAAACCTACCTAAATCACCGGGATGATTCCTCAGTTTTGGATTTAAGTCTGTGGTCACTAAACGACCGCCATGCAGCACTTCTTTTGAAGGAGATAGGCAAAATATTAGCACGGACGGGCTCACCCTGTGTTACGCATGTTTTTGGACGCCTCAAAGGCCTTTGACCGCGTATGTCACGAAAAAACTTTTCGCTTTGCTGGTTCGATCGACGGAATTCCACACAGTAGTGAAATACTGATAAAATGGTATCGTCCAGCAGATGTGTGTTTCGCTGGGGCAAAAGTGTGTCAGAGGCATTTATGGTAACAACTGGTGTTTAAACAGGGAGGAAATCATGTATCTCCCTTACTTTTTGCTATTTACATAAAAATGATTTTCTCATCAATACCAGACAGAAAGGAGATGGATGTCGCATAGCTGGTCTGCCAGCTACGTCTTGGCCTACGCCCGACGATGCTGTGCTCTCAGTCACGAGATGTGGTCCTTCCCAGAGAATGATAGCTGATTGCTGAGAATTTTGCACAGAGCAATGAATATACTTTAATACTACTAAATACTGGCTATGTGCATTAATGGCAGCAAATACTAAAGCTAATAAAGTGGCCTAGTTCGCCCAGCCCACTGCTATTAAACGTGCAACCCCCTCTCTTGGGTTTAAAAGTTTAAATATCTCGGGGACATGTCATACTCACGATCTAGTGATACGAGAGATGCTATGCGCGTTAAAGCGGTCCACTTTATTTTCAAGACAGACCATTTGCTGATATCCAAGTATCATTTCATGGGATCGAAGGTTTTGCCTGTCATTTGTTTAAGCGCCTACTGGCTCTCAGCTGTATGGGGTCGAACTTGTGGGATCTAACGAGGAGGTAAATTGGCTGTAAAGTGTTTGTATAGCGTACCAATGTTGCATTTTTAAAACGTTTGTTAAACGATTCCCGGTACCTGCAGAAATCAACACAGTATGTGCAACATATGACCTGCTGACATGCGAAGCTCTTCTGGCCAAAAACTCGTTCTTTCTAGCTCGTTCAATTTTCTAGGAGCCCAAATATATTGCTCAAGTCATGTGGGGTAGTAACATCTCTAGATTAGGCATTATTGCAGCTAATATGTGTATCCGGCCATAGATAGTAAGATGATTGACTGCAATTTAGATGCCTGCTTAAGCTGATGTTGTCCGGCCCTCAAAGAGGTATATCAGCTGATATTGCTCAGCAGCAACTGGAGGCGCGGTGGTTACCGTGATGTGTTGTCGACAGCAATGGTGTTAACTAGTATACATGCTGTACTTGCATGACCATGTGACTGTATGTGTGTGTGTGTGTGTTTGTGTGTGAAACTATGGTGCTGCTATGTGCATGAAATAATTACATTTATTATTACATTATTATAACCCTTAGCTATGGGCGGAGATGGAGGCGCGCGAGCGGCGGGGGAAACCCCCGCCATCCCCCCCCCAGGCCCCCAACACTTTCAGATTTTAACACTACGCCTATGGGCGTTGCATGGCAAGAACCGACTTCAAAATCACTCCATCACCCCAACTTTCCGAAGGTGGCGGTGGCCTTTCCTTTCCCTTAGCATGTGGACCAAGTTTCCCAGGATAAACTGAAGGACCGGGAAAACTCTGGACAGCGTAAGACGTTTCGACGCACATATACAGCCACGAAGACGGTATTATATATCTGATCAACTCGGTATCTGGTACATTTCACTCTGCTTTCACGAAAACCGTCATTTTCGCTAACGTTAAGCCGCACTAAGCCTCGGCTAGTGCTGATCACACTCCACAGCTCGATAAAACAATCCCCTCGGTTTATTCCAAACAGCTGACCGGTTTCGGATCATTATCTATGTATAACTGTAGTCCGGACTCCGAGCGATTTGATCGAGTGGTATTCTCAGTCCAGAGTCGGCGCTAAGCAGAGCTTGTTACGCGGAACCCGACTAATGGCGTCGCCACCGGCTCATCATAAGAAGGCACAAACGTAAGTGCACGTGTACGTTAACGAGGGCCCACATTAGGGAAGGCTCCAAATTAATAGAGACAACAATGCCCCCACAGCCGCCAGCGGCAGCGACGCCTATAGCCTGACCCCAGGCCCTATAACCCAAGGCCTGAGCCCACCGTCTCATCGCGCAATGCCTGGTTATCGGCAGATAGAAGGCGAAACTTTCTGGAAAACGGTGGAAAGTGGGCCACCCAACACGATCGCTCCATCTAATCAGCAAAATAACGAAAGCGCGAACACAACGCACTACGCAAGGTAGGGGCAATGCGCTAAAAGCCAACATTGGTATATCTGAAATCCGAGCTGCAATAAGCAAAACCTGAACTTCGGCTGAAGTTGCCTCTCGTCTCTCGTCTCTCGTCTCTCGTCTCTCGTCTCTCGTCTCTCGTCTCTCGTCTCTCGTCTTTCGTCTCTGCGTCTCTCGCTCTCGTCTCTGTCTCTCGTCTCTTCGTCTTCGTATCTCGGCTCTCTCGTCTCTCGTCTCTCGTCTCTCGTCTCCCGACTCACGCCTCAAACTCGGCTCCAGGCCAGCCAGGCCGCAGTTGAAGCAGCTGGCGAGCCGCCGACGACCAGCGGCGGTGCCATCGACCGCCGCTACTGCCCAAGCCTGTCGACACACCGGCCAGCCGACCGACCGACAGACCGACAGACAGACAGACAGACAGACAGACAGACAGACAGACAGGCTGACCGAGCGTAGAAAGAATGACAGCCCAGATCGCTGAAGGGAAGACATTTAATGCATCTTTGTAAATGGTATTAAGTTCGTGCGATTTGTGGTGAAAATGTCACCGCAACATATTTGTGGAACGGTAGAGTGCATGGCAGAGATGCCAGGAGAAAGGGAGGGGGACGGAGGGGTGTTTGAATCACCGTGACAGGTGAATCAGAGTACTGACCTCGGGTCGGCCGGCCGCCGGGGCGCCGTTGCTGACCTGTTCACACTCTCGCCTCGCTGGCGACACCGATTCTCACCACTCACAGCTCTCACCACACAGCTGACGGCGCCGTGGGGCCGCCGGCCGCCCCGCCAGCGGCCACCGCACTCACACCGCCCGTCACGACGCTCACACCGCGAGCCAGTGGCGCACCCAGAGGCGTCTCGCGCTGGCCGAGGTCAGACCGGGTCACTCTCGCTCCTGTCGACCTCAGAGGTCCGGCGGCACCCGGCGGCCGACACAACGATGGCCGCCGCCGGAGAGCCGATGCGCCGCCGGCGCAGAACGGGGACACTGCGCCGGTGCGGCCGCACCGTGCGCCAGAGACATCTAGCGGGAGGTGGGGGAACTGGGAGTGGCGGCAGCCGCCGCCAGTGGCGGAGCTGGTCGAGGTTTTAGGTAGGTAGGTACTAGGGCCCTGCTCGACGTGTCGCAAGCGCAAGGGCCCATAGCCCCTATGCAACGATCGGCCCACGTTGGGCAGAACGTTGCATAGGGGCTATGCTATGACGCTTGCGACACGTCGAGCAAGGTTCGCAAAGGGAGCTGAAAGGGATATGTCACTATTGATAATTTAACAGGGAGAATCATGAAATTATTTCATAGCACTTAGCACCTGGATTAGGTACTACTAACGACCTGCATGCATGGAAATACGTTGACTGTCATTGAAATTAACGGTAGAGATCCAACTGGATGAAAGAGACACGCGCACAAGATGGTAAAGAAATAATGTTTCTTTTAATAGTATCCGATACAAAATATTTGAGATACATTGACAGTGAAAAATAGACAGCCGCATTGCCTCAGGCCCCTTTCCTTTTGTGGTTTATCTGTCGTGTTTTATCGGAGGGACATCAATAATCAAGAGTTGCGCGACACTAAGCCGACCTTGGAACTTTAGGCCGGAATACAGTGACGCACTTATCGTCAAATCAGAAGGCATCGAGTCCACTGACCTTGACTTGAGTCAGCACTCAGCACGGGAGCTATGAAATGGTAATGACATAGGCGGATCCAGAAAGGGTGATTTTGTCAGTTTCGGGGGGTCCAAATCCCAAAAAGTCTTGCACATTTCTGAAAACTCATCGGATTCCGCTTGCTTATGCATCAGGAACTGATTTAAAACAAACTTTCCTTGGTAAAAGTTGCTTAGTTTTACGATAATCTCAGGAAATGTGTCAAACTTGCGCCGATTTTGAGTGGTTTGGGGGGCCATGGCCCCATGCCTCCCCCTCCCCCTCTGGATCCGCCCATAGGTAATGATAAGATGAGGCGCAGGAAAAGGTCAATCCAATTTATACGATAACGATTCCTCATGAGCTATTTGCTGATCGGCTAGTATAGTAGAATGCAGTAGGTTCCACCCCAGAGGCACCATTGCGCGCTACCTACAGTGGCGGATCAAGGAATATGATAAAGGTACTATGTCCCTTCCTAAAACGCCTGAAACCGGTCAAAATTTAACAAATCTCCTAATTAAAAACTTTACCAAACAACTTTCACAGAGAAAACTCTGTTTTAAACTAACTATAAACGCAAAAGCAAGCTTAATTCCTTGTCAAACTTTGTGTACTTCTGCATCCGCCTTTGACTGCCAGATGTTCCGCGAAATCCTGTACCTATCCCAGCCCGCCGGCCACCGGGGACACTCGTACCGGTGCCGGGGGCAGGGGCGTGACATGTTCTGAGCCACTGAGCACCAGCTGCCATCCCCAGAATCACTCAGTGCAGAACAACACTCGGAAAATCGGAAACGCCAGGCGCCGGCACGGCACAGGCAGGGTACATGTGTCACAGGAAGGGTGCGTGACCGCTGCTCAGACCACCGTTAGTCAAAGGCCGACGCGTGTGAGTGGCTGAAGCGCCGCAGCAGACATGGTCGGCTGACAGAGCGTGTCTGTGACACGATCACCGGGTGAGCAGTGCACAGCCCACGACCGAGCAGCGACAGGTGCCAGGTCAGCTGACCACAGCAGTGTGAGGAGAAATGTACAGCTGCTGACAGAAAGATCGCTGTCCCCTGGCTGGCGATACCTGGCTTCAACACTGTGAGTGATCCAGTTGCGCTTGACTGCTAGTCTGTGCCGCTTGAAGCCTTCTGTACTGATAGTCTGTAAACAGTCCACAGTCCAGTGTAACTGGATCACTCGCAGTGTTTAAGCCAGGTTTCGCCAGCCAGGGGACAGCGATCCTTTCTGTCGGCAGCCTGTACCAGCCGACCACAAGCAAGCAGCACGGAGACAGGGCAGGGAGACGTCGCTGCGGTTAGCGGCGTTCCAGCGGTTGGAACGAAGCACGCCGAACGTCACATTGATGAAATTGTGCGTCAAGTGGGCGTGCGCGGCATTCAGTGGTTTTCAAGATACGCCTGTCTGTGTGACGCATGAGGAGAGGGGCGGGGCTAGAGCCTGCTGGAAAACGCCGACCCGCATGGGGGTGCGTGAACGGGCCTCGGCCATTTTAGGCATCGGTTCGTGGCAGTTCAGCACAGTCTCGCCTATAGAGCCCCTCTGACCTAAACTGAGGCCCACTCTGACCTCAGAGGGCCTACTCTGACTACAGAGGGCGCTACCTGAACTACAGAGGCCCACTCAGACCTACAGAGACCCACTCTGACCTACAGAGGCCCACTCTGACCTACAGAGGGCCTACTCTGACCTACAGAGGGCCTACTCTGACCTACAGAGGGCCCACTCTGACCTACTGAGGGCCCACTCTGACCTAATGAGGGCCTACTCTGACCTACTGAGGGCCCACTCTGACCTACAGAGACCCACTCTGACCTACAGAGACCCACTCTGACCTACTGAAAGCCTACTCTAGCCTACAGAGGGCCCACTCTAACCTACAGAGGGCCCACTCTAAACGCTCAGAGGGCCAACCTAACCTACCAGAGGGCCCACTGCTGACCTATATGAGGACTAATTTGGCAGGGCCCGTCAGCCCGAGGGGCCCAGGCTGCGGGCCCGCTACAAGCAGCGGGGTGGGTCCGGTGATCCCCCCCCCTTCCCACCCCATGACGCGAGCCTGGGTCCACCGGCCACCACTGAACACTGTATGCAATAGCGTCAGGTATCAGACGTGAAGCACCGGTAACGTGTCGGATGCCAGCTTGTACCGATAGTGGGGTCCAGGTCATCCAGACGTGAAGCACCGGTAACGTGTCGATTGCAGCTGTACGATGAGTGGGGTCAGGTATCAGACGTGAAGCACCGGTAACGTGTCGATGCCAGCTGTACCGATAGTGGCGGGGAAGAACCGGCAGGCCTGGCGTTATCTGTCGTGTCCGAGACCGCAGCCCGCGACACCGTCACTGTCATCGGCCGGCAGCCCGCGACACCGTCACTGTCATCGGCCGGCAGCCGCGACCACCGTCAACTGTCATCGGCTGGCAGCCGCGACATCCGTCAATGTCATCGGCCGGCAGCCCGCGACACGTCACTGTCATCGGCCGGCAGCCCCGCGACACCGTCAACTGTCATCGGCCGGCCGCGCGCGCAAACCGTCACTGTCATCGGCGGCAGCCCGCGAAACACCGTCAGCTGTCATCGGCCGGAAGCGCGAGGAGACCGCAGCCCGGCCGACACCGTCACTGTTCCATCGGCCGGCAGAGCGGGAGACCGCAGCGCGACACCGTCACTGTCATCGGCCCGGCAAGCGCGAAGAGCACTGCACCGCGACAGCCGTCACTGTCACTCGGCGCGCAGCGCGACGTCTATTATCAGAGCACGGCAAACAGGTATCGGCACTAGAGCTGCAAAGTTCTGGTCCCACTGTCCCAGCGCTCAGTGCTGGGACCAGAACTGGGCACGGCCGTGACTGAAGCTGTGACTGGACAGGCCAGCGTCATGAGGTTAGCATTGCAGCGCCGTGACTGAAGCTGTGACTGACAGGCCAGCGTCCCTGGATTCAAGCCATTGCAAGCGCCGCAGCTGAAAGCTGTGACTGGACAGGCCAGCGTCAATGAGGTTAGCATTTGCAGGCGCGTGACTGAAAGCCCCCCCCCCCTGGGGTGACTGGCAGGCCAGCGTCATGGAATTAGCATTGCAGCGCCGCAGCTGAAGCTGTGACTGGACAGGCAGCGTCATGGATTAGCATTGCCAGCGCCGCAGCTGAAGCTTGTGACTGGACAGGCCAGCGTCATGAGGTTAGCATTGCAGCGCCGCAGCTGAACTGTGACCTGGACAGGCCAGCGTCATGAGGTTAGCATTGCAGCGGCCGCAGCTAAGCTGTGACTGGCGACAGGCCAGCGTCATGAGGTTAGCATTGCGCGCCGCAGCTTGAAGCTGTGACTGGACAGGCAGCGTCATGAGGGTTAGCATTGCAGCGCCGCAGCTGAAGCTGTGACTTGGACAGGCCAGCGTCATGAGGTTAGCATTGCAGCGCCGTGACTGGAAGCTGTACTGGCAGGCCAGCGTCATGGATTAGCATTGGCAGCGCCGTGGACTCGAAGCTTGTGGATGGACAGGCCAGCGTCCATGGATTAGCCATTGCAGCGCCGTGACTGAGTGGACTGGCCATGCCCGCGTCATGAGGTTAGATTGCAGCGCGTGACTGAAGCTGTGACTGGACAGGCCAGGTCAATGGATTAGCATGCAAGCGCCGTGACTGAAGCTTGTGACTGGACAGGCCAGCGTCATGGATTGGCATTGCAGCGCCGCAGGCTGAAGCTGTGACTGGGACAGGCCAGCGTCATGAGGTTAGCATTGGCAGCGGCCGTCGACTGAAGCTGTGACTGGACAGGCCAGGTCATGGGATTAGCATTGCAGCGCCGTGACTGAAGCTGTGACTGGACAGGCCAGCGGTCATGGATTAGCATTGCAGCGCCGTGACTGAAACTGCTGACTGGACAGGCCAGCCGTCATGATGTTAGCATTGCAGCGCGTGAACTGAAGCTGTGACTGACAGGCCAGCGGTCCATGGATTAGCATTTGCAGCGCCGTGACTGAAGCTGTGACTTGACAGGCCAGCGTCATGGATCCAGCATTTTGCAGGCCGGTGACTGAAGCTGTGACTGCACAGGCCAGCCGTCATGAGGTTAGCATTGCCGCGCCGTGACTGAAGCTGTGACTGGACAGGCCGCGTCATGAGGTTAGCTTGCAGCGCCGTGCTTGTCAGCTCATTCGTTGCGCCGTGAACGAAAAATTAGGCTGTGCCCAAATATTTAGGATTTTTGCACTCTAATCGGGACCACTTTTGCACTGCAGTAAAACTGGCGACATGGGCGGTCGCTACCAACTGGGGACATAAGGCATGTTGTCCTAAGTAATTTATAGTCATTCATGCATAAACGGTCCAAGGCTTACAAAGTATCGTGCACTTGGCTTTGTCCGCTACTAATTTGAACCGTGGGTGACGCTATCAGGGCCACCAGCTCAAAGTTACTGGGTACACGTCACTGGCTGACCTCAAACGCTTATTCATATCCTGAAAATCCTCCCCCCCCTAATAAATCAATTTAAGCCACTCATTGTCTAGAGCTGAATGTTTTTACAATTATATGTATTTATTAACTTATATTATGTTGAACTATTGTTCTATACAGCTATATTAATGGGAATTGATGGGCTGTCGAGTCTCCCGAATGCCTGCATCAAAGCTTTATGTTGTTGTAGTTGCTCCCATACTGGGGGCTCCAACTACAGCAGCAGCCGACAGGGGCTCCACGTAAAAAATGGTACTAAAAAATTGGCGTTGGGGCGACATCACAAGGAATTTGCTTGTACGGGTGGTTAGATAGTGGCCAGTGTAGTCCAGTGGTAAACACTATGGACTTCGGGGAGTCACTCGAGATAGCGTCTCGCTCGCCCGACCCAGTGAGGCCCCTGGGACAGGCCTCGTTAACACAATTCCAGAGAGAAAGAGAAGGAACGCCTCCTGTCGTTGGGCGAAATCATTTATTTGAAAGCCTACTGTCACTTATTTCGTCCCTCCCAACTTTGAAGTTTGCATGAGATGAGAAAAAAACTCAGATCAGGGGTAAGCCACAACAAATACGGTTTAAAAGGGCACCGGTTCGGCAACATTGGGTGATATTTGCCTCCTCGAGGGACGCCAATGTCCGACTTCCAGGCAGACTTGTGATTGATTCTGATTGAAGCATTATTTTTGATTGAATCATTCTTATTTTACGTGAATAATTCATGAATCGATTCACCTCATGAATGATTCAATCAATCATTGATTGAATCATTAATTCAAAGAAAATATGGTGATTCAATCATTCATAGTACAATGAATCATTATTTTTGGGGGACAGCAAAAACAATACAAGTCTCATAATAGGGAATCAAACTGATTGAACACATGTCAAGATCACTTTCAGCACCTTCATTTGGTCTGTCAACACCGTCATTCCGAATATATGCACTGTTATTTTCACTTACGCATTGCTAATAATTTTGATTGAATCATTCGTGAATCATTTATTGAATGAATCATTCATGATTGATTCACGTAAGCCTGTGAATCACTNACACTTATCATAACCTACGCTCATTTTAAACGAATCAACTGCGAAACGTGCTTCGATACGAACGAAGACGGAAGTCAATACAATTAGCCGTTCAATACAATAAGCCGTTTCATTAAATCACACTCAAGTTCAAGTTGTTATCAGTATGTAGGTATTCAGATCCAGTAGGTATTCAGATCAGAAGCAGAGGCCAAAAAGAAGCGCAGCGCCGATGATCATAATGGTGACGTTGGCGCTGGTGAGCAACTTGCGCGCGCCGTTGTCCTTGTCCTGGTTACAGTTCTTCTCGTCCAGCTGTTTGTCGCAGTTGAAGTTGTCGTTGCAGACGAGCAGAGCGCTGATACAGTACAGGTCATCGCAGTCAAACTCGTCCTCTTTACATGCTCTGTAACGGGGTAGGAATGCCCGTCACCCTGTCGATTCGTCCATTAATAGCACACGGCGGCGATCAGCAGTTCATCCACACTGGCCCTGCCCTTCATAAACTCCTCCTCACATTATAATACTGTTACATAACTTCATTTTCGTCAGAAATACTCGTTTTGAAACCATCATCTTTACAAAACGAACTTTGTGCAAAATATTTCTTACAACGCCCAATAAGAAAAAAATACAGTTCATGTCATTGTAAGCGTGGTTGCACGCTTACAATGACATGTTTATGTGATGTTAATAAACATCACATAAACATCACGCAATGGACGATTGGTGTACTATTGGTTCCAAAATAAGCGTCCCGCTGGGTTGGCCGGCACAGCAGTTAAAGGGAATATACCGCCTGAGGAAAATATTGATTCGAGCAGATGAGTGCCCAATGAGTGGCCCTCTCATCTCCGATCATTTTCTCATAATTTTCCCAGGCGCGATATACTCCTAAACTGCTGTGCCGGCCAACCCAGCGGACGCTTATTTGAACCAATGTACACTGTACAACCTTCCCAATCATTTTTATTCAGATCCACTATAGAGGTGTCTTAGACTACGCACCCTGGCACCATGCGAGCTCATGCAATTCATTTAGAGCGATTACGGGCTTATTTAAAGGACACTCCCACCTTAAAAAGGGTCAAATGACGTGTTTGTGGTGCAAAATATGAAGTGAATGCTGCCGAACACTGATTATGACATTGTTTCTCACAAGCAGTGCTCAATTTCATAAAAAAAATCAGTTTTAATATTTGGGCTGATGACGTCATATGAAGGAATTTTTGGGAAAAATAAAACCTTCACGCTGTCATAAGTAGGACAGTGTATGGCTAATGTATGGCCAAAGTTAAAACAAGTCGACTGTAATCAACATTTAGTAAAGAGAGACTACGGCATCGTCTCAGGGCCACCATTCAAATACATTGGGGACTGGGGATGTTACAGATGTCAAAACCAAACTCGAATTTTCCTGTGATTCGACCTCAGTGGTTGTTTTAAACTTAACCATACATAATTTAAATGCCAAAAGCACGCAAATGGGCTATCTCAACTCAAATCTTATGTTAGGTGGGACAGTCCCTTTAACAGGCAATTTTCCGGATAGGATGTTCTTAACCCTACTTACTGTCGGGGGCCGACGGCCCCCCCCTTGAGTTTTTCGCTACAGTTCACCATAACTCAAACCAGAACTTCAAACTTGCTGAATTTCCTATCATTTCATTGCGCATCGAAGGTGTACTTTTTTCTTAAATAAACCATTAGGAGGGGTCCAAGGCCGTTTTTAGGGGGGCGTGTTCGGCCGTTTTGACATTAAAATCTTTGCATGCTTAGGGCACTCGTGAGAGTTGTATTATATTGAAGGAACTTGTCTACAAAACCACAAATCGATAGAGGAATTGGTTGTTCTTCAGATGGCTATCTCGAAATTTCAAAATTGATTTTGAAATCCAAAATTTTTGAAAAAACTTTTTTGTTTACAAATGATACAAGTTTTTTTTTTCATGAGGTTTTTTAAAAAAACCGGAAGATATGAAGAGAAAACAATGCCAAATAATATGTTTTGAAAGTTTCAGGGCGATATCTAAATATTTGATGACTGATGTCAGGTCAAATGCTAACCGTTCGAAAATAAATATATGGTGAAAAATGAAAAAACAATGGTTTAAACGCAATAACATCAATACAATTATTTCAGTATCATGTCATCTCAGGCCCTTCTTGATAAAGAGGATACAATTTTAGTGAGTGACCTTTTGAAAGGTCATTCAAGGTCACAAACACCTTTTTATTAATAACTCGTGACACGAACAATATAGAGACTCGTTAAAATGGTCTCAAAACGTTTTGTATGTCAATACGCATCTTTTGATATTCAGTTTGACCTTAGCTAAATATTCACCTTGACCTTGACCTTGCACCTGACCCGGCGTCAAATTTTCGATTGACCAAATTTGGATGATTTCGAACCGCAATGACGAGAGAAACACAATGGTATCAAAAAAGTGCTCTAATGTCTTAGAATAAAAGTTATTAACGAACAAAACTTTTGCTAAAAAAACAGGTTTTTTTTAACATTTTAGAACTCTACAGCCTAAACCGTTGACCTGGGGTCATTCTGATGGCATACATCGCGAAAAGAACAATTAAAACTGCTCTGCCATCCTTTTCTCGGAGTCCTCCAACTGCCATAGTTTCCGAGATAATTGGCAATTGTTTCCTGAAAATAAGTCAGTTTAAAGACAAATTGTATTTTGATGACGTTCATTTGACCTTGAAGATAGTAATTCAAGGTCACCAAAGTGCACAAAATAGAGTTCATTGTTACCTAAACTACATACTAAGTTTCATGTCGTAGGTCTTATGGCAGCTAGATCTGAAGTGGGGCGAATGAGCCCCCCCCCCCGGACAGATTCGTATACTTTTCATCCCTCCAGGAATAGGGTTAATGGAGAACATTCAAACCGGCTTCTGTTAGACTAGCCCCGCAGCGCAGCATATAAGCTCGGCAACAGCCTACCTATCACAACAAACAGAAATGTTCGCCTAAATGCGGATCTTGTTATGTTATGGGCATGGCGTTGTACCTACTATTGGTTCCAAAATAAGCGTCCCGCTGGGTTAACCGGCACAGCAATTAAAGGGAATATACCGTCTTGGAAAAAATATGTTGATTGATGTGTAGATGAGTGCCCAGGTGAGTGGCTCTCATCTCCATCGTTTCTAATAATTTTCTCAAGGCGTTATACTCATAGAGATCATATATACATAGAGAGGCCATGCCTATGCTGAAGCACTTGATTTCGTGGCAATTCAGTGGTATTTTTAATATAGTTTTATGCAGTGAGTGCCATTAATGATCAGTTTATGATACGAGCCAAGGCGAGTTCATAAACTGAATCTGTAATGCCACGAGTGCATAAAAACGATTTAGGTGCATGGCCGAAGATGACGGTTCAGAGCAAAAACATATTTTTCGAGAGTTCAATGCAGGGTCATTTACCTAGAGGCTTAGCAGTGATAACCACTTTAGGGAGGTATTAACACTGCAGTTAATACACCGCTACAGTTCAGCACATGGTCAATGGGAAAACAGTCTTCGGCCATGCACTAAGCACATTTTGTGAACACTCTCAATGTCCGTGCTTAACTAAGCCACTGTCTTTTATGTTGAAGACAGTTTTGTAGGCAATTTGAATAATGTAAACAAAATTAATAAACTAATTATTCTCAGATAAAGATGTTATTGGCATTGGCGCACGCTGTTTATAGGGATCTGTAGGAGAAACTTATGCTTAAAAAAGACCACTAAATTGCCGCAGATTTAAGTGCATGGCATCTCTATGTATATATGATCTCTATGGTTATACTCCCTTCAACTGCTGTGCCGGCCAACCCAGCGGGACGCTTATTTTGGAACCAATAGTACAGTGCAGTGCAGTGCAGTTCTGTCCACTTCACTGACACCATCCATGTCTCTGTCTCTGTCTGTTGGTGCTGCACGCAGTGAAATTCAATGTTATTACTAAAGCCCTCGCCCCCGGTATTAGGGTCGAGGGCATAAATAGTTTCATTAGAGTTCATTGGCGTGCAGCACCGACAGACAAGCACCGATTGGACAATGTTGATTGTTGACAATTGAATTAAACGGGTGCGTTTAAGGCAAGGCTTTGTAAGTATACCTTTCTAAATGCTAGCTTTCCGGTAGACGGAAAACAAACATCGCCCCAGAGATATGGAGGGTTGTATTCGAATAAGTGCACTGCAAGGACTGCTACTAGCCGTTTTCACGAAGGATTTATTCGCCGGGCGCATCAACATCGGGTGGTTTCGATGAAGTGGACAGAGCATTTGCACAGCGCTGTACATACACACGCTAACGTCACAATCTCCCTGCAGCCTCTCCACTCAACCAGGGCTCACCGTCTCTCTCACGCAGCTCCGTTGCTACGGCCACGACCGAGGTGGTGCCCTCGAGGAGACCGGGCAAGGTGGACGGGTCGGCGAAGTAGCGGAACGTCACGTCTTCGCCCTTCGGCAGCTTCACTGAGTCCGCCTTACTGCTGCAGTAGTGCTTCGTGATGATCAGGCTCAGCTCAGAGCCGTGCATAATCTCGACGAAGTTCAGGCTGCACTCGTTCGGCTTGTCCAGATCGAATGTCTTGAAGGATATTTGGATCTAAGGAGGAGATATATAACATATGTTATATATATATATATCAATGGCTGAGGTGAGAAGAGTTCGGTGCCAGCATCTCACAAACAGACTTATTGAAAATATGCTTTGGGAACGTCGTTTAACGCAATCAGCCTGATTGCAATGTTGATGAACTATGCATAATTTCCTAGCCATTGTGAAACACGATGCTACACCAGAATCATAGGCTGCACTGCAAGTATTTTTGACAGTATGGTGATACACTTGGTGAAATATTTGTTCCTGAGACCAAGTGGTGGTTTGTGGTGATCTGCTCACTATTTCTCACCTCGCGATCATCGGGAACTATAACGCGCCACGAGCAGTCCAGTGAGACGCCCTTGTCAATCGCCTGGTTGATATATTCATCGGTGATATTTTCCGTCGATATGATCACCTCTGGACCACCCACTTCAAACTTGCACTCCGGCGTGGTGATGTGCGCTGCCAAACCAGGACATCAGGTCATTAGATTATCCAGTCATCAGGTCATCAAGTCATCTTGTCAGGTCAACCGATCACGCCACCAGGTCATCAGATCAATGTCAGATCAAACACACTCTGCACCGTTTTCCCGTTCATCCACCAGACGTTCACCACAGGCGCTATTCGAGTCGCAGCTCTACTCACAGTCGTCCTCGTGAAATGTGTAGACGGCCCGAAATCCCTTGTATTCGTGGTGTCTCGACTTGAACTCGAGCCAGAGGTGGTTGCGACTGGAGCGGATGCTGTCTGGGAACTGCTGGCCGCACAGCGGGAGAAATGGGTCGCTGTAGGGAGTCTTGCCGTCCCGTACCTGCAATGAGTCGACCGTGGAGCTGTTGTAGGACAGCTGGGTTGGTAATGTATAGATTGAAAAATGAAGATATCAGGTATCCTCATATATGCGACTGCAGTGGGTATTAGGTACTGAAGAAATAAATTTATGTCGTGTTTTTTAGTTTGTACTGGAAAGTAAATGCACTTGCAGCATGATAGAGTTCATATTTACAATCGAGGCGGATTCATGATTATAATCTAGCATTATGAATCGCTTATTTCTGAATACAAACTAAACATAAAAAATTATATAAATTCTGCCGGCCAACAGGAATTGCGCGATCGGGTGGTGAGGTCAGGACCAGCGCAACAAGCTCTGCTTAGCGCGGGTCCTGAACTCGGAAAGCCATCCATGTAAACATTCGGACTAAATTTATAAAAAAAAACATAACAATACGTTCCATTAGCACAAACTGCGTACAACACGCAATATAAAATTGTTACACATATGCCGATGCAAACTAAACCATTAGATGCGAACATGTCAATTGCCATTCACGCTCACACGGTACAAGTTACCAACGGTAAGACCAGAAAAGAAGCCGCCAACGAATACCCTGTGTGCTTTGGGCTGTCTCATGGAAGCCATTTCAATATTTGCGAAGACGTCAAAGTTGGGGGGGGGGGGACAAACTTGTAGTGTTGAATCAACGGGCTCAACTTGTCCCCGTCTTGTGGTCAGCCCGTCCGGTCATGATAACGATCAGGGTTCGCTGCCACTGTGTGCTTCGACTGAGATGCAAGTTTGGTTATAGACTGGGTATATTCTAGACTTCAAAACATAACCAGATTATGAGCTAGGTTTGAAATGTCTATTTGTAAAATAGAACGTAGCCAAACATAGTCAGATATATGTAACTTAGATATGTTCTGAAATCCAGAACATACCTGGTTCATGTACCGAACTTGCATCTCAGCCGGGCAGCAAGCCCCGGCCGTTAAACGAGCCGAGTGGACCCGATGGGTGGACGCCAAGACTGGAGTAATTCGAATCCGTTGACTCACCATTTTACAAGTCTGGGGGGATCTTTTCTAGTTTTATGAATAATTACGCCTCATGCCTTCTCATGACTTACGACCAGTATAAGCTTTTGATATACTTCCTGCATATATTGTTTAACATGAATTAAAGAAAAGGTGCACTGCATTATTTTTGCATTTTAACTCCCACCACCCATTGTGGACTGCACGTGACATCTACGCACACATGCCCCCGGGGACTGGGTCAGGGAGCTACCTAGTAGGCTACTGCGGTCGCTCACCAGCAGGTAGTCGTTCTCACATTTTGGACTTTCCTCCACGTCAAAGTGGTCTCGGAAGTCGATCTCTATCTGGTAGCCCTCCGGCGCTGGAACGGGAACACACAGACCCGTCAGTCACTGTCGATTCAACTGGCTGCTCGGTAGGTTCGGGCCGACGGGCGCCGTTTTTGCTGTTGTTCTGTCGCCTGTTAGCTCGCGTCACAGTTGTCAGTCTCTAGTCTGGCTACCGGCAGGATATCGTCATAAAACAAAATCAAGAAACCTAGCGAAATTAAACGATATTCTGGTGCTATATTTCTACCAAAGAAGAACTTTGATTAATGTATAGGACTTTGTCACGCTTGAAAATGCATATCTAAACAATATTTTCGATTTATTTGGTGTGGTTAGAAAATAGAAGCGTCCGTGATTTTGTTGCTTTTTTGAATGAATCTGGTCCGGAAACGCAAAGCCGGAGCGACCGGCGACCGGAACGCTGCGGAACTACACGGTGTTGTCTCCGGCACCATTCTTGTGGTTTTAATAATACATTCAGCCGCCCGCTGCAGACGGGAGAAAAAGGAACGCAACACGATGCAGTCAGCTTCAGACTCATCAGTCCCTCTCGTCATACACGAGCACCAGATACGAATCAGATTGAAAAGCAGAAGTGCAATTTGCAATTATACTAATGCTGATATTTGGGAGAAGCAGCCCAGTTATCTCTCAGGGTATTCAATCCAAATATGACATATTTTGTATGATTGTTTTCCCAGGAAGTACTCAATTACAATAATAATAAATAGCACATGATTCGCCAGATTCCAATTAAAGAAGCGCCTGATACACCAAGCACCACAGCATCCAACAGAGTTTCAGAAATCAGTGTAAACAAAAATAGTCCGAACTGACTTTGAGTGGCAATCACTATTGTTCCGAAATACAAAGCGCCCCAGTTGCTTTAAAGCTTAACTTGTTAATTGCGGCGACACATCCACCTCCTCTATCAAGAATTGCACACATCCATGGTCAACCAGGCCTAGAGGTGAAAGTTTAACGTCATCCCCTTAACGGCTGAAAGAACAGTTCCTTTCGGGTCGACCGCTGGCTTCATTTCTTGACCCTTGACACAGCCGCTACCAACCGGCACCCGGCCGCAGGTCATCCCCGCCAGGAGCAAAAGCGAACCCATAGGGCCTCGAACCACTCGCCGAGGTTCGTCGAATCTGTAAGTCTCGCAGCTCTCTTCGACTGTTTGTAACACGGCTGAAATGTAGCTGCGCTCTTATAGAAATACGATCTAAACTCTGTCTAATACTTATTTGAACGTTAATTTTGATTCTTACACTAAGTACATAATTTTCGTCAGACACACTTCAAAACTCACATCGGAACAAGAAACACGGCAAGATGTACATAACACGATATAATCAATAAACAAACAAATGGGTAAGGACACTTTAACGTTCTACGTTCACCATAGCATTCCAAAATCCACATGAACGCTGTCCACGAATTTATGGCAGCGTCTCCTGTGCATCAGTGTTCACTTAATACCCTGTCCTCCTTTATGGGAATAAATTGAGACCATTAATTGATTTGGCGGTGGCATCAACTCAATTTTGTGTCTTAGGTGTAGTTATTACGAAGCGACCCATGGCAATATCTACTCAGCGCTGAACATAGTCTAAATAAGAATGTCACTCACAAATAGTACTTTAAGTCGTTGCATTATCTCTCGAGCTGAAAAAAAAACAATATTGGAAAGTTATTGGCTAAAGCGCAAAGGATTTTGTTACGCAATGTTTAAAAGGTAGTATTATTAAATATCGATGTATTGACCGTTGAGGCATTCCTTTCAGGTTAAAAGAATCGCATATAGTTTGTATTAGTGCAATACTCTATTTAGCTATTAAGTTAGTCATCATATCAAAATCTTTAAAAAGTCAGCTTTGCTGCTTGTTTTTACCAGATACTGGACAATGGGCCATCTACACTACAGTGCATCCAGCTCTGTCAATGCACTATGGATATTGACTTTTTTAATCACTGCCTTTTGAAAAACATTAAAGAAGTTGGTTTAGAGACTATGGTCACGTCAATTTACTGGCCCAAAAAAAATAATATCCATAGGGAGTACGCGAGTCTGACCCGAGAAGGTGCGTGACCAAAATGGACAATACTACCTATGTAAAGGTGGTCGATCACGCAACCATTTGATGTTCTTCAACGAGGGGTAACAGTGTTCCGCGGCCAACTTCCCGCGGGAGTAGGAAACTTTCTCTTCTTGCGACGCTCTCTCTCGGCCTCGTTCCCGCGTGTGAAGTTTATGCACTCGACGTATCGCTGGCCCGCCTGCCGTTCAAATACCCGGTTGACGGCTAAAGAAGAAGAAAAGCAACGTCATCAACACATCATTGTGATACTTACTATTTGGATCGGGATTGGCTTCAAGCAAAAGCATTGCTATTAACCCGCGCACCACTGAGAGGTCTGAACACTCACCCTGCGGTTTTATCAAGATTACCAAAAACGGCGGCGCGTAGCGCCGCCAAATGTAATATAACTTGTCATTGATCATTTCCACATGTTTTGTTAACATTTTAGGTATACTTTTGTCGGATCAAAGGTCAGGTCAAGTGGCCCAACCTCCCAAAAAGTTTGTGGTCGTGCCATGACAACAGTTTGCAAGGGATCGATACCAAACTTTACGGATCGTATAAAGCCATTAGTATCTACAAAATGTTAATGTCGTTTTTTTAAAATCAGTGACCTGAGATCGGGTCAATTTTGATACCTTCCGATTCTAAGTCATCGGATGAATTTTCAAATGTTACCTTTTTCGAGGATATTAGTCCAATCTCCAATTCCTTTTGGATAATGATATAATAGGATATTATTAAAGGGAATAGTTCACCTTGAACAAAAACGAGAAAAAGCTCAGAAATGATGAAGAGAAGCAAGAAATTAAGTATCATATTACTAGTAAGTCAAAAACCTATATTTAAGCGGAAAAAGCAAAAGTTAAATGTAATTTTTTGGTGGATAATTCATATCTTCTTGGTCCCTCAAAGTAATGGCCACAAGAAAGCATGCAGGCTGGCTGAGAAGCCACGAAACGTCACTGACATTAGTGAGCGGATGTGTCGTATACATGGTGGTACTTTTGCCCCAAGTACGCTTCTGATTGAAAGATGCCAGAGATTCTGTAAGGGGAATAAACCTACACACACGTTTCAAAAAACATCAAAGTATTGCTTTACCCAGCGTAGGTAACTCGTCATATTATTTAGCTACTCTCGAAAGATCTTGGTAAAGTGTCTGCCATCGTCGCTCCTCTCCGTGCTCACGGTGCCGATACTGAGTCCGTCTTGGATTCTGTGTCACAGATCAGATTGCACGCCCGCAACTGGTCCTACGTCACTCGTCTGGACCGACGGCTGGCCAGCGGGCCGGCCACATCAAACGCGGCAACGTGCGCTTACTGGTACGAGGCCCGAGGTTTCTGCGTCGAAAGTGGGGAGGGGGGAACAGATCAGAACGGAGCCCTGGAACGTTCAGGCGAGCGCTAAAGCGCACTTACACGCTAATAAGCTACAGACCGTTGCTTATACAGAAAAATGTTTTATAGAAAGATTATAAAACATCAAAATCACTAATGCTAGCATTAACCCCTGCAAACGTTCATTCTTTGCGAACTTAAAAAGAATGGAGGGTACTGTATACTCGGAAAGCTGTAGTGGATGGTTTGTCCAGACATTACCACTATATTTTCCCAGTTGTTTTAACGTTTCATTCTAATAGCGTCACTAAGCCTTTACTATCGATATTCAGCCAAATAGATAGGGCATATAGATACGTTCGAACTCGGGTTAAGTTAACACAGGTCTAGACTTTCTGAGGACTGCAAATATTTAAATATTAAGGGTTTCTTTAGACGATGTTGAAAGCTGTACACAAAGTCACATTTTCGAGCATCGGGCCACACCCAATTCTTGCAGCTTATCTAAACAGTCTAAAACACCTAATGTTTCTTGAAAGGCTGAACTACTCCTTCGCTTTTGAATCGATTACAAAAGTGCACTTTTGTTCAGTGACCCATACGGGGTCATCTGAGGCCATCCAAGGTCAGCAACGCCATTTTGTCAATAGCTCTCGACATAATGAAGATAAATAATTGAAACTATCATCAATTTGTTTGTCTCGTCGAAACACGTCTCCTTATGTGCAGCAGGACCTACTTGGGTCACCTCTTGACCTTGAACTGAGATCATTTTTAAGTTGATCTTACATGGTGAAAAATAAATATTTCAAAGCGCCTTGACAAGAAAAGCACGATGGCGTTAACAGTATTGCGATATCTTTATTAGATAAGAAGTTATTAACAAAAATCATTTTTGCCCAAAAATAGTATTTTTGAATTTTACGACCTCTAGAGCCTAAACTATTGACCCAAGGTCTAATGTGACTATTTTTGTTTGTTAAAAATGGCAATGGTCGTAGATTGTCAATGGCTGTCGATTAAACTTTTCCGTTTGTTTCTATCTAGCATAGTTCTCGATATATGAGAGGCGTTGGAGCAAAGTCTTAAAACTCGAAAATTTGACCTTTGATGACCTCAGGTGACCTGAATTTTGACCTGAGCAAAACAAATTAAAGAATACATAATTTTCGATGACGTTTCGAACAATGTTTTGGGTTTTGGTCTACGTTCCATAGGAGCCGAGTTAGAAGGGGGTGTTCAAACCCCAGTAGAGCGCAAAAAATCCCGAGGCCAAGTGGGGCGCGGGTTAAGCCAAGAGCGTCACAAGTCGCCACCTTCCGAAAGTTGGGAGGATGGAGGCATTTTAAAGTCGATTCCTTCCATGCAACGCCCATAGGCGTAATGCTAAAATCCGAAAATGTTTGGGGGACGCCTCCCGCATGTGGGCGATGCAGGTGCCAATACAATGATGTTCATAATGATTGGTTTATGCGCACAAGGTGGCCGGATCGAGTCCATTCGTCGGCGCTGGCCTCAGAGCCTCGGACATGTTAACTGGGGGGGGGGTCGATTTACCCCTTCAGTGAAACTGAGTTAACTCGTCGGCGAAGCGGGGCACTATAATAAGTATTATAGATGATGCATCACTAGCCTTCACAACAATTCCTGCAGTCACCCGACGCTTTCTTACTATAGGTATAGCATATTATATTATATAGTTACTACATATAGGTACTATATTTGTACTATATATAGGTACTATATGTACATAGCCGCGGATAGCATGTTGATTAGGGGAATTCCCCCCACTCACAGGCTATTGGCTCCCTCCCGTCCCTAGTGACCAAGTTTTGCTTCCTAGTGGTAGCAAAACTCGTAGGTAACATGCGATTGTGCGGTCTGTAAAGTAGATAAAAGCGTCACTGAAGCATGCTTTCAACTTAAAACCAGTATTACGCCGTTTGCAGCACCTGGCATAGCTTTGAGATCTTTAGGACAGATACTCGCCCCTCGTTGCGTCGGTTCGAAATCAGCGTGGAACACAGATGTCAATTTATATATGTTATACATTTGGGGTGTCCCTCAGCGCCTCCATATATTGCGGCTGGTCCCCATAAGATGCTTTCGGATCTCTCAATGTTTTCTGACCAATGGCGGATCCAAAGGGACCGAAGCCTCAAACTATCTGAAATCAGCAAATAGTTGACGTAAATTATAATTAAAATGCCAAGAAACTTTTACGAGAGAAAGTTCGTGATTGCAGCAATTTATTATTAAAAAAGCAAAACCAATGGGTTTGCTTCATTGCTTGATATTTTGGGGTGATTTCACGGAAAAAAAACATTTTTGCAGTTCTGGATTCTCCTTTTTATTGCCTTAGATCAGGCATCTGACACATACATCTACGATGGTTTCAACCACGGTGATCCATGGAAAACGAAGCCTCTAAGAAATGCGTTGGTTCTAGGAACATACCCTACCAAAAACCATCTTTCATTACATCGCACGACGAAACCTGGGAATATTGGCGAAGCGGTGCTCCTTTCCCTCGTTCAATTTTTATTGAGCGATGTGACAAACTTGACATGAATTTAGACGAGCTATGTAAAGACATTTTTTTATTCTGTCTAATCCCCATTGGAGCCGATATTTGTGCTTTTGAGTGGGGTGTCAGATGCCTCCCTGGTACGACTTAGCTGTCGCCGAGCACTGGCAGGGCCTGGGTTAAAATTTGCTTTAAAATGCTCAGATCTTCCGTCAGGAAAAAATGCGTTAATGTTCGACCGATTTGGTTGTATTGATAAAGCCATGGCGCCCGTGGATCCTTTCGTTCCGTTCCTGTTCGGTCCTCAATCGTGAAGGAAATCGACATCAAAGGTGTGGACTTTCGACGATGGTGTGTTTAATTTTAACATTTTTATTCAGCTTCACTATTGTATTAGTCTACTATTTTATTTCTGTTTTACGTTTATATTTGTGATTATCACACTTAAAATGTATCCGTACCTATGTAGGTATATAAAGGAGTATCAAGGACGTAACTAAAGGAAGGGGGCACGGGGTCCATGCCTTTCCCCGCCTGAGCAGACCAATTAACACTGGCTAAAATCGATTTGGTGCTGACAACCCGACCCTACCCCCCCCCCCTTACCCCCTCCGCCACCGGTCAAGCAACAATTTTTACTGAGGAGCGAGGATATGTTCTTACCACTGACGGGGGCCCGCCCCCCCCCCCGGGCCCCCCCCCCCCCCCAACCCACCCTTGAGCAAAATCCTGGCTACGTGTTTGCACTTAACCATATGCCTTAGCATTTTTTAATAATTCCCCCCCCCCCTCCCTACCCCAGTAAGAATTCCTTAGCCGAGGCGCTGGCTGACCTTGATATGCTTTTTTCTGTTTGATACCGGTGTCCCGAGAATCCTGTGGGACTGGCTAGGATGGATCGCAGTCTGCACCTCTAGGCCGGATCGCTCCAGGGCCTGTGAACGAGGTCTACAGCTCTCAGCCCAGTGCCCCCCGTACCTAATTATACTTACCAACTGAGTTGAACATGCTGTTCCGCATTGCAACCATGCCATGCGGTGCAGCCTACCTGGCTCGTGTCACTATCTACACTTTATATTGGGGACAAACGCCATGTTAATTAGCCTTACCAACATATTTTTAGAAGTTCCACCCGTCTCAAACCTTATAACTGCAGCAACCCTTCCACTGAGCAAAACATTCTCGCAATCTGCATTCCTCAGCCTCCAATTGCATAGCTTCAGTTCATCGATAAAGTTCCCTTCCGAGTTCCTAGCATGCCGCAGTGGCTTGGCACGCCGCTGTCGTCGGGCGGCGTGCGCTGACCACACGCGACTCTGTGGCGGCCGTCGCCGGCGGTATTTCGCGCTCGTCGCCGAACCATGTGGGCGCGAAGCGGGCGGAATTCCGGCCGGCAGCGCGTCGCGGCCGCTGACAGCCGGCCGACTATCTGTCCGGCTGGCAGGCAGCGCGGGGGGCGGCTGAGCCGGCTGGCAGCCGCGCCCGACCCGGCCCGACCCAGCCCGACCCGCCGCGCCACACGCCGACCCATTCTGCCGCACCTGCCGCGCTTCCGTTACCGTCGCTCACAGACACAGCCGAGACGGTGGGAGAGTGGAGGAGTGGAGGGAGAGTGGAGGAGTGGAGGGAGAGTAGAGGAGTGGAGGGAGAGTGGAGGAGTGGAGGGAGAGTGGAGGAGTGGAGGGAGAGTGGAGGAGTGTGAGGAAAGGGAGGAGTGGGAGGAAGGTGGAGGAGTGGAGGAAGAGCTGAGGAGTGGAAGAGAGTAGAGGAGTGGAGGGAGAGGAGAGTAGGGAAAGTGGAGAGTGGAGGAGTGAGGAGAGTGGTAGGGGTGGAGGAAGAGTGGAGGAGTAGAGGGAGAGTAGAGAAGTGGAGAAGAGGTGGAGGAGTGGAAGAAGTAGAGGAGTGGAGATGGAGGAGTGGAGGGAAAGTGAGGATGAGGAAGGGTGGAGGAGTGGAGGAGAGTGGAGGATGGAGGGAGAGTGGAGGAGTGGAGGAGAGTGGAGGAGTGGAGTGAGAGTGGAGGAGTGGAGGAAAGTGGAGGAGTGGAGGGGAAAGTGGAGGAGTGGAGGAAGGCGTGGAGGAGTGGAGGAAGAGTGGAGGAGTGGAAGGAGAGTATAGGAGTGGAGGGAGAGTGGAGGAGTAGTCACAGCCGAGACGGCGGGAGAGTGGAGGAGTGGAGGAGTGAGGAGGGAGAGTTTAGGAGTGGAGGGAAAGTGGAGGAAGTGGAGGAAAGTGGAGGAGTGGAGGAAGAGTGGAAGAGTGGAAAGGAGAGTCGGAGGAGTGGAGGAGTGGAGGGAGAGTGGAGGAGTGGAGGGAGAGTGGAGGATGTGAAGGAGAGTGGGCGGGTGAGGGAGAGAGTGGAGGCAGTGGAGGGAGATGGAGAGTGGAAGGAGAGGTGGAGGAGTGGAGGGAGAGGGAGAGTGGAGAGATGGAGGAGTGGATGGGAGAGTGGAGAGTGGGAGGGAGAGTTGGCGGGGTGGAGGGAAGTGTGAGGATGAGGGGAGAGGGGAGGAGTGGAAGGGAGTGGGAGGGGTGGAGGAAGAGGGGATGAGTAGAGGGAGAGTAGAGGAGTGAGGGAGAGTGGAGAGTGGAGAGAGTGGAGGAGGGAGGGAGAGTGAGAGGAGTGGAGGAATGGAGGAGTGGGTTCACAGCGAGAGCGACGGAGAGTGGAGGAGTGGAGGAAAGTGGAGGAGTGGAGGGAGAGTGGAGGAGTGGAGGAAAGAGTGGAGAGGGAGGTGAGAGGAGATGGATGGAGAGTGGAGGAGTGGAGGAAAGTGGAGAGTGGAGGGAGAGTGAGAGGGAGTATCACAGCCGAGACGGCGGGAGAGTGGAAAGAGTAGTTGTGCCGTCTGGAACCGCAGCCCATTCCCTCTGCGTTCTTTCGTTCGGCCAAAGTGTAAGCTTTGCAATGAGATTGTTCTAAAAGGTTAAAATTTATATAAAAAAAGCAAATAGATGCCTGGTATTTTAGCATACCGGAGTAGTTCATATGCTGCGCCTGATCTGATAATCGTTCAAATGTGAGTATGAATCACTCTCAGGTGCAGATGTGACCTTCCAGTTTCACATGTGTTGGTACATACCACATGCAAACACGTTTGTGCTATGCTGGAAAGGAGGACAAATAATAAGTATATAACGTAACATTACATATGTTATTATATATATATATATATATATATATATGTGTGTGTGTGTGTGTGTTTATATGAATGTGTATGCGTGTGTGTCATTGCATATGCCATTGCAAGGCTCAAATTTCCCAATACCAGCTGTTCTCGATTTCTTATTCCCCGACTGAAAATCAGGCCCCCATCATTTTGTTACCGCCTCCTTGACTGGGCGGTCAATAAGACGTAACGGACGATGCAGATACCGCCGGAGCCGCGACCAGTCATCAGCGACCAGCTGTCCGTGACCTAAATATACCGCGCATAATGTGCCAAGCATAACTACCGCACATTAATTGACGACACTCAATATGTCGCTTATTGATGATATCGCGAATAATATTTGCGCGTAATATTTCGCGCAATGTCCCGGAGTACAATTGACCGTGCACTGACTTGGCTGGGTTGGCTACTGAAATACATGTTGTGCACATAACATACTCACTTCATTCTGCAACACCATTCTGCTGTTTTGTTTGATTTGAAGAACGACAAAACACAAAAAGAGACACAAAAGGCGACGTTAAAACAACCAGGCTTTTGGAATGAATGGAGGGAAATGATAACAACATCTCTGGATACTTACAATGGACCGCGGAGAACAGTATAGTGAAGCAGAGAAGTGACAACGAGTTTCCTGAAAGAGAGGAATATTGTCAACATGGGTGAAGAAACGTTTTCAAAGTTGGTGTGGATTGTCCCTGATGTCATCTTATGGTTTTCTTTTGATTTCCCGAATGTCATCCAATCGTTTTTTAAATGGTGCAAAAAATAATTGTTGTTTAGAAACCGTCAGTCTATAACACACGGTCCCCCAAAAAATATTAGATGATTCAAATTGCAGCTCTCATGGAATAAGTTGGTGTGGATTTTCCACGCCAACTTTTTAGTTGGTATGGAGTAGAACTCTTCATGGAATGGGAATCCCATATGAAAATAGGAATGACGGGATTGGATGAATTGGGTCAAGCCGTTTGGGAAATATCACGATTGAACGGGGTATGGGACAGAGCCAATATAATGTTAGCACTAAAATCCAGTTTAAATATGCTGAACGGGTGAAGATGGGAGACCCATCAGGTTGACATGGGATTGGAACGGGTTGGGTCTGTGAATGGGCTGGGAACCGGCATGATGGCTAAATTTTGTCCATGAAAAAGCTCTAGTATGGAGCTTTTCACACCAACCGCATACAAAGTTACACCCATGACTGTCAGTATTTGATATATTATTTTGCCATTTTATAATAAACGCAATGACAACGCAACTCCTAAGTTAACAATGCAAGCTTGTGTTAGTACCTGTATGCAGTATGCGCCTATTGAATAAGCGCAATGATTTGTGCATGAACCGCAGTCCTTCCTGCCACGTTTGCAGAGTCACGCAGAGCAGCTGCATACGCAGAGCAGCTGTATCGTGATGTGAACCGAGCTTTACTGAGCAACAACCCACAACCATCCCGTATCTGAGGTATCGCATAGACACACAGAGCGACACAGCTCTGCTACATACGCAGAGCAGCTGTATCGTGATGTGAACCGAGCTTTACTGAGGCAAACAACCCACAACCATCCTATCTGAGGAGTCGCACAAGAACACAGAGCGACACACATCTGCTACATAGCAGCTGACCAGTCTTCATGTCAACTTGTAGGTATCAGCTTCCCACGCTGCCTCTGAGTCCCTTCGGGGGTGAGTTGTCCCTCGGGGGGCGATCGCGCTCATCCGCTAACCCTCTCGGTGTGGGTTCGTCCTCACATCTTGAGTCTCTCTCGGGGGGTGGGTTTCGTCCTCCGGGGGGTCGTCCCTCACCTCCCATCCCTCTACGGTGTGAGGTTCATCCCCTCACCCTGAGTCTTCTCTCGGGGGTGGGTTCGTCCCTCACCTCCTCATCCCTCTCGGGTGTGGGTTCGTCCCTCACCTCTGAGTCCCCCTCGGGGGTGGGTTCGTCCCGTCGGGGGTGGGTTCGTCCCTCTCGGGTGTATGGGTTCACCGGGCGGACAGGTGTGCGGCTCTGGTGGGCTGTATTGTTCGCAGGGAGCGGACCGCGGCGTCCTGGCCGCCCGCCCGACACACGCGGCTCTGTGTTTCTGCTGATGCAGAGCACAGAAGCCGACAGAGGCAGGTGGTGGCTCAGCTGGGACGGAGGCAGGCCATATGTCATGGCCCACTGTTTCCACCACCCCACCCCAGTCACAACTGGGCCACTGTTCCCCGCCACTACTCCCACAGCCACACCGGCAAGTGTTTTGTATCATTCAGAGCAAAAAATACGGTCAGAGAACAACTGTGAAAAAATCAGTAGATGTATATGTAAGGTTTACTTTGATTAATGATTGGGCTATCTGGTTGTCTGTTGTTTACACTCGCACTGCCGGGGTTGATCTCCCTGAGGGTTTTTATAAAAGCGGGAAAACGGCAGCGCGCAGCACCTTCAAATTTTACACAGCTGTTAGGACATCAATTACCCACTTGGTGTGACATTGTTGACCTCGGATAATCTCAGGTCAGGTCACCAGGTCAAGTCTTTTTTTGCCTCTAACGCGTTTGCGGTCGTGCCACAGCCATAGTGATAAAGCGAATGGGTTGAAACTCACGGGACACCTTTTTAATCCCCCCTCCCGGACCTGCGGTCCTATATCCTCTGTCACGCCGACGTTTACCCGGGTCTGGTGGCCGCTGGCCACCGGGCAATTGACGGCCCTCAAGCCGTCCCCCAGGAGTGCTGGCCGTTGGCATGGCGTGGGCCCTCCTCGCAGCTTCGTCCTGCGGGGAAGGGCCTGTCCATGGTGTGGCTGCCCGGTCAGCGGCTATTTTGACCCACTTTACCCCTTCTCCTTCATCCCATGGCTGCGCAATGGTTCGTCTGGACGAAGGTCTCTCCCCAAACCAAACCAAACAAAAACTCACGGGATGTGATCAGTTCATAGGTGCTTACAATTGCATATCTTTAATTTGTAATATCTTTGACCTAAGGTCAAATCGATTTCGTGACCTCCCCATTATAAGTCGATGAGAAAAATGGAAATACGTATAAATACATAAGAAATGGCTAAATTTGAACTGTTTCACCAAATCCACAACACTTGTTCCAAGTGCAAAGCCGCATGTCACATTATTGTTCTTTGACCTCTGCGAGATAAACTCAGGTGACTCCAGGTCGCGAATGGCTTCTTTCTTTTCTAAACTCGTTACCAAATTAAGGTAGAGCAATAGGGGATTCACCATTTAATTTGGCTTGCAGATACGAATCGATTGATGTAAGAGTTACTTGACCTGATGCTTGACCTGATCTCGGGTCAGGGCCATTTTCTGGAATTTGAGTACCAATATATCATTCTGATGCGTCTTCGACGATGCAAACACATGATGAAAAATCTTTCATTTTGTCATTGTGTTTCTGCAAACGTCTATTCCTCCAAAAAAACGCAGGCTACAAAAGTGCAGTCCAACTTTGGACGCTCGCGTTGTACTGGCCTGGGTACGCGAGCGAGTATCTGGCCACCCACTGCGTGAGCGTTGGCTTGGCGAGCGGATAAAGTGACATGGTGTTACGAACGCGACTTAACACCAGTATCGAACTCACTCATGCCAGAACGCCCCCGAACTACTCTGTTCACGATCATCAGTCGACTCTGATGTATCCGCGTTACCACCAAGGGGCTACCAGTGAACGGGCAGCTGGAGGTCCGCGCGCACGAACTGAGTGTCGCCAGGGCTCGTTTCTTTATCAGAGCTGTCGGACGTGGAATAGTTGCCGCTGATTGCGGAGGGCTTCACCCACTTTAAGCTATTTTTAAAAGATGTCTCAATGATGTTCTTTAAATATGCATTTGTGTTTCTTTAAGGTTGATGTGAATCTTTAGTCTTGGGCGATATGTTTTTTTTACCGATTGTTAATTGACGCGGAAAACCGAAAAACCCATTTTATGGAAGCGTATTCGAAAATATATGTGATATGATATGATATGAAACAATTCGGCGATTTTTCAATGCTTCAAATTAAATGGCTTCTGACTTAACTATTGACGTTTGGTCTATCTGATGAAATTTGAGTAAAAAAAATACTGCATTTCTCCTCGCGTCGCTAGCTCCTTTAGTTATCGAGATACAGACGGTTGTATTAAGGATACTCATATACAGCTGAAATTTGACTTTTGGGGTCACCTCAACATTGACCTGACCTAATGCAATACATATATGCTTTCGATAGAGCTTGTCTCGAGCACTTCTGATATCGCTAAGTTGCGTGGTTTTCAAGATCTAAGGGAGGCGGAAATCAACCCCCCTGCCAGTTTGTAGTTGGCGCGAACCCCCAGCAGTGCGCAGGTTAAGATAAGTAGGGCATAGGGGTCCCACAGCTGTGAGGGATAAGGACGCGCAAATTGATTCTGGCTGACTGATTTAATGCAGCGTGATTTTATGCACCCATCTCCAGATATTTGTAACAGTGGAAAAATGCATGCATTACATGCTATCGCCAAATGACAGCGTGATGAGCGTTGCTGAATAGTTATTTCGAAGTGAATAGGCTTTACCGAAACACGATATGTTAGCAAATTTGTTATTGTAGCTTACAGCTGCAACGCAACCACAATGGCTAAGCGTCACAAACAATAATACATATTTGGAGTACGATGATATATGCTTAATGTATTGCGTAAAGAGTGTACTAATCCAGGGTATAATGTCGTAGTTTACAGTATGTGTAGATCAGATCAGTCTCTGTAACAATAAAACATAAGCCAATAGCCACAGGAGCAATGAGTTTTAACCACAAGCTGCAAACTAGATATAATTATTTGTGCATAGATATTAGGTTCTGCCGGCGTAAGATCACAGCCATGTGACCGAAGGATTTTTAGAACTATGCGAAGTAACACTTTTCTTTATAAGGTGTATGCATAGGCAGTATAGGCACAACGATTAAGCTATATGTATGTAGACAATGGCGGCGCCACCATAGAGGTAGGGTAGCAGACTGTCACCCCTGTCGTGACACTGGGCTGGCCGGTGGCATTGCCACCTCTAAAATTTAGGTCATCATCAAAATGTTGTTCAATTCAAATAAATAATTGTAACGCGGTGCTGTTTTGGCAAAAATTGTGGATTCTGACCTCTACGAACATATGGAACAGCCTCCTTCGTCAACCAATGCAAATTGTAATCGCCACATGGACAAACATCAGACGCTACTTCATTACCGACAAGAAATCCTCAAAAACTGAAGATGATTCGCCTGATGAGGCTAGCGCATGGGCCAACAAACTCAACACGCATTTTTGCTTCGGTTGGCCCCCGCCGTAGCTGAAGCAACTCACTGCCGCGTGTAACGTCGGGGAAACACCTAGGACCAGACCAACCACGGGTATGTGCAAACAGGTTTCGCATAATCTGCAACAACTGCCTGAGCTGTCTTGGCGCTGCAAACGGATGGGGCAGTTCTCAGCGTCTGGTGATGATGGGTCACCATACAGATGTTGAGAATGACATTTACAGTGTCGGACCGCAACCTTACTCAGTGTAGTCATAGCTCTTTGATACTGGTCGTGTCCAACAATGTGGAAAACAGCGGTTTATAGTGCCTATCGTTCAAAGTCCGGGGGTCGCAAAGGAACCTAGCAATTACAGGCCTAATATCTTATCGTGTCCTATTAAGGACAAACTATGTGAGCGCATCGTTGTAACCCACTGAGACTGGAGAACCAATTTCTGCATGATATCATATATTGTGCCAACCACCAAATGGCTTCCGTCAGGGTCACGTCGACAGACCTTGCTATGTTTGGACACGATCACCTATGTACTCGTAGATTGATGAAGGTCGTACTAGCAGCTGGTGACAGCTGATACTTCCAAGGCTTTTTGATAGCGGTCGACAATGAACATGCTCTTAGAAACAAACTAGGATGGTAACAGGCATTGATAGGCACTGGTCGAGGACTTGGTTATCGGGTCGCTCCCAGACTGTTTTGTGGCTGTTCGTCTTATAACCGATGCCTGTGACACAGGTGTAGTTCAGGGTTCGGTGCGTGGGACCAAGTGCCTTTTCGTTATTTTTCACAAACGGACTATTACATCACACATCACTGGTGGTAGGTAGTTTTTGTTACGCTGATGATGCCAGTTTATTGACTCACGACGAACCAAGAACGTCGACGCTCTTAAGGTCAGGATTGAAAGCACCTTAGATAACTGCTCTCGCCCTGGTTTCACGCAGATTAGTTTGAAAATCAATCCCTCAAAAATGCGAGTTCCTTCTGTTCAAAACGCGAAGAAGGAAGACCCAAGATCTTACCCATCCGTTTCAAGCGACCATGTCTTGGACGGTGCTACTAGAACTAACAGTACTTGGCGTCGTACTTAGACCATAGCGTGACATGGGAGCAACACATATCCATGATTTGTTAAGCGTTGTAACAATGTTTCCTGGTGGGCATGGCCAAAGGATACGCTCCAAATTACCTCGTGACCTCAGGGCTTTTCTTATTGAGACGCTTTGTCTTCCCCAATTGAATAAGGTATTGGTGCCTTGCGTCCTGGGGAGGGTGCGTGTGCCAAACAGCGAGATCGGCTTCAAAAGGTGTACATTTCGCGGTGGCGGTATTGTTTACGGACCGAAAAAGTACACCACGTCACCGCAAGCGGCTGACGCAAGCTGGGCTGGCCTTCTTGTTAAAAAATATTATCGAGACCTGCGATGTGCGCTCGCTCGAACAGACATTGAGCAGCGAGTATACACCGCCCGCCCTGGCTAACCTACTCACCTAACCGTTTGGTCAGGTGACAGAACTGCGCACCGATGCAGCACGCGGGCACCGCTCTTACAGCTACCGCTGATAAGAACCGAACTGCAGCGCCGGTCTTTTCGGTTATAGGGCCCTACAAATGGAACGAAACAGTGCTCCCGCCGTACCACAAGTCTGATAAGTAGTGGTTGAATGATAAGTGTAGTGTGTACACTGTATAGTATTTGTACTTTGTATGTTTTATCATGTAATTGTCATTGTAACTTAAACATAGAATACAGTTTTCTGGATTGTTGAGAATTACATCTGATATCTGATTCTGATTCTGATTCCTAGGCGGGTTCCTGTCAAATCATTTTAACTGGCTCCAACTGGGCCAACCTTCGCTTGACTGTTACTTTCACGCAAATAGGCATAATGCATCCTGGATTTTGCATTTTAACAATTGTACAGCTAACCTTTAAACAATTTGAGTCACACTCACTCTAATCAATTCTTACTGCAGTCAAATAATGACTGAACAAAGCATGTTGAATGTTAATTCCTAGACCAATGACCTTGCCATGCAATGGCGCATGCCTAATACTGAAATGTGAAATCATTGAAGGTGCCACCGGCCAGGGCCCACCCAAAAGTATACAAATTGACACCGGTGTACGTACCTCATAGGTCGTTCCTTCAATCAGCAAGACAAGATAATTATCAGACACAATAAGTTTAAAAACATTTGTTTGCTATATGGTCCCTGACCAGTCCCAAATTGCATTGCACTCGGTCCCACCGGTCCTTAACTTCAACTTATGAGACCGGTCCGGGTATGGTTCCTAAAAATTTCAACTTTTGCCACCTCTAGTCGGAATTCATGGGTCGCGGGTTCGAGTCTGGCTACCGGCGAGGTTATTCGGCTTCAGAGCTTGTGTCGGCGTGAGAGCTCCCGACTATACATGACGACAGTCACGTAGTCATTAAGTTGCAATACCACCAGACTTCAAAGAACATAATTGGGGCATCCGGCTTTGCATTTGGCTCAAGGAGGGTGGATCTGATGAAAACTGTTCAAATGTAGCCATGTTTCTATGTATGTATACGTGTTTTTACTTTTCCACGTCGACTTATAGTGGGAAGCTCACGAAATTGACCTGACCTGACCTTCAGTCACTGATATACGAATATAGCGAACAAGGAATTGTAGGTACTTATGACCTTATGCAATCTCGTGAGTTTCAAACTGTTCGGTCAATCACTGTGACTTTGGCACGACCACAAACTTTTAAAAACTTGCTTGGAGGTGGGGTCACATAACGTGACCTGTTAACCTGACTTGAGATGAGCCTCTAGTTAAAATTCCACATCATGTGAGCTATTGATGCCCTAACAGTCATGCCCAATTTGGCGGCTCTGCGCGCCGTCGTTTTTCGCTATTCATGAAATCATCAGGGGATCCCTTTGGCAGTGCGCGGGGTAAATTGCTTGTTTAGCTATATCTAACCGGTACCTACATCCTGCATCGATTCATGTGGGCGCCGGCTGCTTGTATGTTTCATTAATGCGATATGACTCCGTGTACCATATTTGTTCTCGTTTTTCCATCGGCACCGTATGATTAGACCAAATTATACACACGTGTGTATAATTCTGTATAATCATACGGTACCGAAGAATTATGCAAATGAAATGCGTCCAACAATGGTATGTTTGCTGTTCATAGGTCTTTATATGTAATCAGTATTTTGACATAAAACACTTGCATGTTTATACCTACCTATTACAAAATAATAACGAAATAATTCGACTGTATTCGGTTCTTTACCTCTACCCACAGCAACATTCAAACTTTGCCTTACATATATGTAAGAAACGAGTAAGCTCGTGACTTTTCCTAAAATGCTGGTCGAACGTACACAGTCCAAGATTATACTTACAAAAGCTTTATCTTCTAAAATTTATAAATTGTTTACCATTTGAGAAAAACGCAGTACATATCTACTTTCTGAAATAAAAAAACGCGATACATAGTTAATCCATCATATAGGATGTGACACCGTGTGTTTATGGTATGCCGCTGCCGTGTAGCACACTCTCAGTTAGCTCCAGCGCGAGTCCCAGGAATTCCTCCCGACGGAAACGATCCTACGAATGCCACTACGAATGAATCACAGCGGTCTCAGACAGCCTAATCTCGGGTTCGGAGGGCCGGGGCGCCACTGCCGCTGGCGTTCTCTGAATCAGCCCACTCACACCTGGTGCCCATGAACACGGCGCTGCGTCGGGGTGACACCACAACGAGCCAATTTATCTGCGGGCCCGGCCATCACGGCTGGCTGTTAGAGGGTGCCAACCAGCACCGTGGCACGCCGCGGACAGGCGATCCTAGCCCAGCCGGAATAAATGGCCAACAAGAGCACGCCGGCTTCTCCGGGGAGCTCGAGCGTTTCCGTTTACATCCCAATGCGTCATTGGCACGGGATGAGGTACTGTGCCAGCCGACGCAGAAGCGACGTATTGACAAAGTCGCTCTGTGTCTTGTACACCGTCACCACTGACAGCGGATAGGTCAGGAGTAGAAGAGTAGTAGAGGTGTAAGCTGGGAGCGACTTGCGTTATCAGTGCATGAGCTAGGACACCTGGTTATAGATGGCGTTACATATGCTTTTCAGAATCTACGTCGTGGTAAAACGAATGATAGCGGTTACTGGTGGCATTGAATTTATTGCGCGCCTAGCTCAATGCCACCTAGAACAACAGACATGACAGTATCCATTGCATACTATTGCCATCTTGTCACCACACTGAATATGGTGCGATGGCAACACTGATTAATTTATCCATTAATTATCACGTACAAGTAGCTGGTCAACAGGATCACAAACACGTCTGCCGTCGCGCAAAAGCAGACGACGGAACTCATGCACAGCGTTCCAGATAGCTCGAGCCGTCACCTTTCGTGACGATCAGTGCCACTGCAGCCAGTGAGCAGTGACTCGCACACGCCAGGAATATCTACACTGTCGTTTGTCTCACTGTCGTTAGATCGTTAGGGAAACTGGGCGGCGCAGGGTGCGCCAAAAACCACTGCCAGACCGTTCGTCTTTGTCGGAAAACCCAAGGATGACATCGGGATTCCTGAACATGATTTCTAGCGCTTGTCCAAGCCAACAGCACAAGCAGTCCTACTTAGTCCCCAGGCATGCCAAAGCAATGTATGTGTTACTATGTTATGCATGTTTTAGTTTGTATATATTTCTTTAGACTTAGAGGAAGCTAAATCGAAATGCCAGGGTGAAGTACAAATGAGTATCTAAATGTTCTGACTGGGCTTCGCACAGCACAACCAATTAAAATGGTTTATGGTTCATTTAAAAGATCATTGGTCAACATAACATAGGTAAATTGGCAAATGGCAGGCTTCTCCACCCTATTAAGCACTATAAGGTACACATCACCAGCGAGGGGGCTGGTTATATTCTCACCTTATTAGTAGTACATCACTCTTGAAAGTATCTGTGCATGGGTTGCGGCGAATCCAGCGAACTAGCCAAACCAGTTTGTAGGGCCCCTGTGGCGGCCAGACAGCTCTCCGACCGAGTCCAAAGGTCAGTCACCCCTCCCCTCTCTCCCGCACAACACACAGCGCCCGCCTTGGCACTCGACACGTAAGTAAGCTCTCGTGTATTCGGAGGACCACAGCGCGACGATGGTGAATACATGAGCCGCAACTTTTAGCGCACGAGAGCGGAGAGAGAGAGGAGAGAGAAGGAGGAGAGAGAGAGAGAGAGAGAGAGATGAGAGAGAGAAGAAGAGAGAGAAGAGAAAGAGTAAGCAGAGAGATGAGGAAGGAGAGAGAAGAGAGGTGAGCGTCGTGAAGCGGTTGAGCGGATAAGAACGGTTGAGCGGTGAAGCGGTGAGCCGGTGAGCGCGTGGGGAGTGAATGTGAGATAGAGTGCGACGTGAAGAATGCGAGTGAGTGGAGTGAGTGAGGATGAGTGAGTGAAGTTGAGTGAAGTGAGTGAGTGAGTGAGTGAGAAATAAGAGTGAGATCGAGGAGTGAGCGAGTGAGAGCGAGAGTGAGTGACGTGAGAGCGAGATCAAGATAGTACAAGTGATACGAGAAGTGGAGAGACAGTGATCAAGATGCGACTGAGAGTGAGTGACGTGAGAGCAAGTGAAAAAGTGAAAGCGAATAGTGGAGAGCTGAGATCGAAGATCACTGAACAGACGGAGTGCGAAAGCGCTGTGATGTGGTGCGAGAGTGAGTGAGAGCGATAGGGAGTAGTTGAGAGTGAGAGTGGGAGAGTGAGAGTGAGAGCGAGAGTGACAGTGAGAGTCAGAGCGAGAGTGCGAGTTAGAGTGCGAGAGTGAGTGAGTGCCAGAGTGAGTGAGTGAGTGCGAGAGGGAGTGAGTAAAATCGACAGTGCGAGTTAGAGTGCAAGAGTGAGTGAGTGCCAGATAGAGAGCAAGAGTGAGTGAGTGAGTGCGAGAGTGAGTGAGTTAATGAGTGAGTGAGTGCGAGAGGGAGTGGTAAAACAGGAACCAGTGGGCGTTGAGTGAGAGCTTAAGTGAGTGGACAGAGCGAAGGAGTGAGTGAGTGAGTGATGTGAGTAGTGATGTGAGTGAGTGAGTGAGTGACGTCGAAGTGAGTGAAGTGAAGATGATGTGAGTGAGTGAGTAGAGAGTAAGTGATAGTTGAGCGTGAGTGAGTGAGTGGAGTGAAGTGGGTGAACACAATGAAGTGAGTGAGTGAGTTGAGTAGTGAGTGATGAGTTGAGTTGAGTGGAGTGAGTGAGTGAGTCGAGTGAGTGAGTGGTGAGTGACGTAATGAGTGGAGTGACGTGAAGTGAGTGAATGAGTTAGGAGGTGAGTTGAGTGAGTGAGTGAGTGAGTGAGTGAGTGAGTGATTTGAGTGAGTGATGTGGTGAGTGAGTGAAGTTGAAAGTGGAGAAGTGAGCGAGTGAGAGCGAGAGTTAGCAAGTGATGTTGATAGTGAGTGAGAGAGAAGAAGAGTAATTGATGTGAGAGTGAGAGTGAGGAATGTGAGCAGAGTGAGTGAGTAGAATGGAGAGTGGAAAGTAGTGAGTTGAGAGCGAGAGTTACTTAGTGAGTGAGAGCAAGGTTTACGTGTGATTGGAGAGCGGAGTGACTTGAAGTGAGTGTGAGAGCGAGAGTGAACTGAAGTTAGTGAGTGAAGTGGATACAGTATGAGGTCGGAGTGAGAATAGACTGAGAGAGTGAGAGACTGAAAGAGTGAGAGGTGAGATAGAGAGTGGAATGAGGGAGCGCGAGAGAGCAAGAAGAGTTAGAAATAATACAAAAAAATCGTGACGCAACAATGTCATATTTAATGCGTAAGTTGCGTGAATTAATTAATTTGAGTGACATTTGTGTATGCCAGCTGACGCCTTTAAAACACACACCCGAATGTTGGGGTCCCAAGCAATCTGTCGAGCACAGTAGATAATCGTTGCTAGCTATCCCAGAGGCATGTGTTTCTCAGAACCTCCTTGACGGCTCGCTCGGCTCCCCTCGCGTTTCACGACCCTGTAGGGTCAGACACTCAGTGACTCTCAAACTTGTCCACACCACCGTACGGTTGGGCCGGGTGGCGCCGCCACCGCAGTGCACAGATACTTTCAAGAGAGACTGTCAAATAGCTGCACTATTCCTCTCGAGCCTGCGCCTAATCAGATCCTGATGTCCCCTATTTATTACCTCTAACCTCCGAGTTACTGGGGGGGGCTATTTATAGCCTCCCTCCCGTTATTTTGAAATATCTACTAAACTAACAGTGGTATTTTCACCAAACTTTCAGTACCTTGTCTCACATCAATTTGACACATGTTACCTGATGAAGGAAAATGATGAGATTATGATAAGGCAACCGGAAATGACGTCAGAGTGATGTCATATATATATATATATATGTATGTATAATATATATTTATTTATTTGAAAAAGGCTTGCGGTAAACGTTGTAAAAAGGTACCGTTTTTTAAGATAAACTCGATTGTCACATACGGAATGACAAATCATGAGCTTGGCTATCAAACTGAGATTTCGGATTTTTAAATTGTCTAAATGTCAATTTTTCGAAATCCAAAGACATTTTTAGCAAAATTTCCAAAAAATGATCCGAATTTTCAAAAAAAGGATTGAGACGAGCCCAATGAATATGTGCAGCAAGTTTGAAGTCGATATATTTAACATTGACTGACTTACAGCCTTTGAAAGCCAAAATTCGACCACCTCTAAGTCTACAGCATAAGACCATCATAAAAATCGCATTTTCGTTCTTTGCCTTTTGCTTCTATTTATATGGAACAGACAATGTTCTAACTTCTAAGGCAATTTTTCGCATTCTAGTCCAAAAAATAATCAACAAACATTTGTTACAACTCCTAATGACCGTAATCTGCAGTTTGACCTCGTGACCTCGGATAACCTTGACCTAACCCAAGGCAAACAGCTTAGAATGGTTATTAGAGTGTCAGATACACGAATCATACCGATTTATCAACTGGTTGTGCGTTTAATATTGCATTTTTGCGCGACAATTCCATCAACCAGACTTTGATGACTGTCAAACATTTTGTCTTTGATGTGACCTGTGACGTCATCCCTGAGGTTAACGATATTGGGTTTTCTTCGATAGATTTGACAGGGCTGTCGGATGCTGTTTGAATTTTTTCAGATCGGTCCAGTAGTTTCGGAGATCAGTGTGTGTGTGTGTGGGGGGGGGGGGCTATAAATAGCCCAACGCCCAGTAAGTCACGTTACAGAATATACCCCAGTAAGTCGCAGGTTAACGAAATTGCAGTGGCGGTGCAATGCGCAGTGTTTGGTTTTCAACTTATCGGACATATTTTGCAACTTCTAAGTTGCTTTGAGTAAGAGCATACGAGATAAGTATCTGCTCCAGGTGGATGCCCAAATTTACCTCGAGAACAAAACCCACGGCATATACAAAAGAAGAATCTAACCAGGCAGTTTTTGAACATTACTTGCATAGGTACATACTTTATCAGATAATAAATAAAATAGTATGTGTTACTTATAACCCTTAAAACAAATCCAATCGCTAACGGCTAAATGGGCCAATGTTTAGACACAAACTGCTTTTCCCTTTTGCCGATTGTTACCTCTGGCCTCTGGGAGAGAGTATCCAGTTAGCAGTTTGGGAAATCCATCAAATCCAGTTTCAGTACGGGCTTCTCCTTTGTTTCAATCTACCAGAACGTTTCTTTGCCCTTTCCAGCTAAGATAGTCAATTTGGTACCCTACAGAAGTTGACCCCAGGCACTCTGGTCGCCCCTGTCTTACCTAATGGATATCCGGTTGCGACGGGGTGGGCTGAGGTCCGTCCTCTTCGCGCTCGAGACCCGCACATCCTCATGGAGAAGCGTGGTGGCGGCAGAGAGAGAGACGGCGCTTGCACCACGCCCCCGCCGCATCCGTGCAGTGCGGACTCTGCGGCAGCGGAGGTTGCGACTGCGGCGCAGACTGCGACTGCGACTGGGGTGGTAACTATGGGCGAGGCTTCGGCTGCGGCTGCAGCTGTAGCTGGACTGCAGGTTCAGTGACTGCAACTGAGGCCACAACTGCGACTGCGACTGCAACATAGCGCTGCGGCTAGAGGACTGCGACTGCGACTGCGCGCTTGTGGATTGCGGCTGCGGCTGCGGCTGCGGCTGCGGCTGCGGCTGCGACTGCGACTGTGGCTGCGGCTGCGACTGCGGCGGCTGCTGCCTAGTTGACGGCGTCACTGCGTCCGATTGCGGAAGGCTCACTCGGGCTCGAACCGGCTCCGGTATCTGTCGGACGCACCCGCCTCCTGCGCGGGTCTCTCTATCTCTCTGCCTCTCTCCCCCCCTCCCTCTTCCTCGTCGTGGCCCGTCGGCTGTGGTCGGCGGCGGCCCTTGGCATGTGTGCGCTCCCAGATTTAGAGCCGCGTCTGTCGCGCGTCGGCTTCAGACGCACGAGCGTCGGCACCGGACCGCGATCCCGAGCGCCATCTGGAACGGGTGTTGGAGACCAGCAGTTTGATTAGCGGCCGAGCTTCTGCCTGGTAATGAAATGCAGTTCCGGAGAGTTCTATTCAGTGTGGCTACAACTATGCTACCTAAATTGGGAAAAAAATTGATAACGATCGACAAGCATCTAGTGGCAGACAGCAGGGGGAGATCTGTCCATCCCCATATCAAGCCGACATAGGAGGGGCCAACATATTCTGTTATATATCCTTTGTATATCCTTTATATATCCTTTGGCCCCTCCCAAAGGATATCAGTGAAGGTAATGCGGACATTCGACTGAGCCAGAGACAACTGCGCCAGTGACAACTGCGCCAGGGACAACTCAGCCAGTGATAACTCAGCCAGTGACAACTGCGCCAGTGACAACTGCGCCAGTGACAGCTGCGCCAGTGACAGCTGCGCCAGTAAAAACTGCGCCAGTGACAACTGCGCCAGGACATCTGCATCAGTGACATGACCAGCCAGCCGGTCTTGACCTGAGTGTGACCCTGACCGGCCAGCCGGTCGGTGCAGTGGCGGCCGCGCCGTGGCCTCTAACGCTACCTACACCGGTCCCCTACCCCAAAGTATGATTTGTAGCAATCAGAGGTAGGGCCCCGCCAGATATGGGCCAGAATGCAGGTTCTTATGATGCGTGCACCTCCAAAATTTCGGCGGGGGGTCAGCTGACCCCTTTGATCTCTCCCCTCCCCCTGCGTGCGCCACTGGCGAGCTGTACCTAACTGGCGGCTGACATGTTCCGCGTGAGCGCGGCGCCGACGCAGGAGCCAGCTGCCTCCGGTGACGTCATCCGGTGGTCGAAATCCGTAGAGTTTTTCATACTCAGTGTCATTTTTTTTAGGGTGACACCATGACTGGCTTGCCCACTCCCTTCTGAAGATTTGGCTGCGCCCCTGCTCAGCCCTATATCTCGTTGAGCTCATGAATCCACGCCCCCCCCCCAACTTCAAACCCGTGGCAGAGCCCTTGCGAACGTGCACAGTAGCAGGGGCGGATCCAGAGGGGGGCACAGGGGGCACGTGCCCCCTCCCAAACATCTGAGGAGGGCCCTTTTCGGCGCGCGAAGCGCGCCGAAAAGGGCTGACGATACCGTGTGAAACGCAATATCATGGGCTCTTTAAGTGTCGGAAGACCACGCGAAGAAAATTTAGAGTACTTCAGAGACCGCTAAGGACCACCAGGGCCCTCTCTGAAAGGACAGAGGGCCCCATGGACATTCAAAAGAGCCCTGTGCGGGCCAGAGAGGTCCCTGGCCAGACCAAAAGTGCCCCTAAGCGGGTTAAAGGGTGCCCTGAACAGGTCGAATTGGCCTCTAGCCAGCAAAGAGGGGTCCTTAGGCAGGTCGGAGAGGCCCTTGAGTATNAGGATCATGTCCCCACCATATACCTACCTAGGACCGTCCGTGCCCTGCCGCCCACAGGTACGAGCGACTGCCACCCCAAAACACCAACCAACCAGGATCATGTCCCCACCATATACTTACCTAGGACCGTCCGTGCCCTGCCGCCCACAGGTACGAGCGCGAGGAGACGTTCAACGCGCTGAACCTGGCCGTGAAGTCGGGGACCCTGCAGGAGTCGCTGCAGCAGTTCGTCAGGGAGGAGATCATGGACGGAGACAACTCCTACTTCTGCGACAAGTGCGGCAAAAAGGTGAATACACGTGACGGCTGGTAGAGTTGTTGGTGAATGTGATACGAGAAAGGTGAATGTTCGTCATATGATAAGGACTTATGAAATGTTTCTCTTAAGGTTAGGCTTGTCCCTACTGGGATCAGGGCGGTTCTTGTGTCGCTTCACCTAAGCTTAGCAGAGCAACGAAGTCAATTCGCCATGGGAAACACTTGAGGTTACTATTTAACGTCAGAAAACCACCTTTCTTCCTTCTGTTCTATTATTTTATTATATTACTTATATTCCATTATTTCTGGCCTTTCATCTCTGACTTCCTTGACCTCCAAGTCTGACTGCTGACCTCTCCCACTTGACCTGCAGCGAGAGGCAGTGAAAGAGGACGCTGATCAAGTCGCTGCCCCCGGTGCTGGTGATACAGCTGAAGCGCTTCGGCTACGACTGGCTGGCGGGACACTCCATCAAGTTCGACGAGTACTTCAAGGTGTGTGCTGAACAGACCCGCAGGGCCGTAATGTGGTGACTGTGAGCCGGGCTCTGACCCATTCAGCCTTCCAACATTCTCACTCGACCCTCAACTAGGAGTATTTTACGGTATCTTTGAGCGTTTCAGCTTTCACTGTAGTATCTGATAGTGGTAGTCTCTTATATGGTCAACCATGATCGTCCGGTAACCTTAATTTTGATCATGTTTTGCACTCGTCAGTTTAATGACGAAGACTTGCACATTTACCCTGACATGACATGATACATCAACCGAAAGCATATGACTAACACAAACAAACAGCAACATCTTGCTGGCATGGACCAGGCTTATTGGGTGGCCCACTCCCAACAGCCAAGAGAACGATGGCGTCACGGACCAGCTACAGAAATGATGGGAGACCGACGGCAGCTTGGAAAACAGCAGGTACAAAAAGTATAGCAGAGGGAACTGGGGAGCTTGGATGAAAGGACGTGTTGGAATCCCACAATATGCAAGGAAGCAAAGGAGTGTTGCATCAAGTGCAGACCCATATCAGAAGACACTCCAGTGAAGATTCTCAGTGCTGGAACGACAAAAGAGGAAAGAAAGGACAGGACCCCAAAAGAGGACAAGGAACAAGGGAGAAATGGAGACAAACCGAATTGATGCGAGACGAGAACGCCATGACAGCTCGTGTTGGCTACGCTGACATAGTAAGACGGGAGCTATGGCAAGATCCCAGTGAAGGAGATTACCCCGCAGTTGAGGAGGTAATGGGTGAGTCAAAATGGCAGGGAAAGAAGTCCATTGTCATTAAAGCAACTCCAAACTTGGTCTGGACCGCAAGGTATGGCTCCAGACGTCACAGAAGCTCACAGTCAATTCAGACAAAAAAACTAGTTATCGTCTCCAAAATCCGACCCCCAATATAGGACAGCCCATCCGTGTTTCAGGTAGGACAATCGTCCTTTATATTGAGGGTTCTGGTCAGAACGGCTCTCGATCTCCGCCGGTTCTGGAGACTAGTCGCGAGCTCCGACACCTGGTACAGCTACCACGGTCGACTCCACGACTAAGAAACGATCAACAAAACACAAATGCTCACAACGGAATGCTTTTGATCGCCCATCTTAATGTGAGGTTCATTATGCCATCTCTGGATAACGTGAAAGATCTGCTGCTGGCAAAGAATATCGACGTTTTGTGCGTAGGAGAAACGTGGCTGACACCTGATGTCAGTGACAATTTCTTGATCTTTCCAGGCCACTCATTGTAAAGATGTGACAGGAAGAAGATTAAACGAAATACGTAGGGGAGGTGGAGTCTGCATCATTTATCGAGACTCACTTACAGTGGAGAGAGTTTCTATCAGGTCTACAACCTCCGACAGTCGACTGTCTGTGGGTTCAGGTCGTGAGTCGGCGGCCGATCATCGTCGGCGTTGTTTACCGGCCACCCAGCGCTGCCATCACGCCTTCATTGCAAGACCTCAGTCACCAGCTGACACAAGTACTCGCCAAGGGTAAACCGATGTTCCTGCTCGGTGACACCAATTTCGACTTGCTGGATACTCACAAGCCTGGGGTAGGAGCCTTCTGCCAGCTGCTGAAAGATTATAGCTTGTCACAGCTGATAAAGTCGCCAACTCACCCTAGCCCGACGCCGACGCTTCTAGATCATTTCATTACAAATTACACCTGATCTGACCACAGATCGAGCCGAGGTGATCACGTGCAATTTAAGTGACCATGACCTGATCGCAGCTCGGGTCAAGGGAGCTCGGGTGCGGAGAAGACCTAAAGAAATAACTATCAGGTCAACAAGGCAGCTATGCCCGGATGCGCTCGGGCTTGACATGATTTTGGACGATTGGACACCTGTTTATGAATCTGCATGTCCGACAGAAAAGCTCGACAAGTTTCTGGAAATCTGGATCAGATAACATCGACAAACACATGCCTGTCAAACGCATCCGTTCGGTCACCATCGCAATGTCCGCTGGACTCACCAAACAAGAAGACCTCAGAGCTAAATGAAAGAGCGAGACCATGCACGGAAGTTAAGAGATGATAACCCTAGTGCAGAAACAAGAGAGAGGTTCGGACAGTGCAGAAACGCTGTAAAGAGCGCAATGTACAAAGCCTGTTCCTCATACATGAAGGATACATATCAAAACAATCGACGAGCCACATGGACAAACATCAGACGCTACTTCATTACTGACTGTGTTTTTTTTTTCTGCCACATAACTTTACAGTTGAGGCGCCCTTAAACCCCCCAAAGAAATCCTTAAAAACCGAAGATGATTCGCCTGATGAGGCTAGCGCATGGGCCAACAAACTCAACACGCATTTTGCTTCGGTTGGCCCCGCCGTAGCTGAAGCACTCGCTGCCGCCGTGAACGTCGGGTATACACTAGGACCACGACCACCACGGGTATGTGCGAACGCGTTTCGCATAACTCCTGCAACACTGCCTGAGCTGTCTTCGGCGCTGAGCAGGCAACGGATGGGCAGTTTCTCACTGCGTCTGTGATGATGGGGTCACCATACAGATGTTGAGAATGACATTTACAGTTGTCGGACCGCACCTACTCAGTGTAGTCAATAGCTCTTTGATAACTGGTCGGGTACCAGCAATGTGGAAAACAGCGGTTAGTGCCTATTTTCAAGTCAGGGGATCGCAAGGAACCTAGCAATTACAGGCCTATATCTATCGTGTCCGTATTAGGAAAAATATGTGAGCGCATCGTTTGTACTCAACTGGAGACATTTCTGCACGATAATCATATATTGTGCCAACACCAATACGGCTTCCGTCAGGGTCACTCGACAGAACTTGCTATGTTAGACACGATCACCTATGTAACTCGTCAGATTGATGAAGGTCGTATAGCCACGCTGGTAACAGCTGATACTTCCAAGGCTTTTGATCGCGTACGACATGACATGCTCTTAGAAAAATCTAGGATGGTATGGCATTGATAGGCAGCTGGTTCCGAGGACTGGTTATCGGTCGCTCCCGAGCTGTTCGGGGCTGTTCATTTGCTCTTTCGTCTCTTATACCCGAATGCCTGTGGACGGCACGGTGTACGTTCAGGGTTCGGTGCTTGGGACCCAGTGCTTTTCCGTTATTTTCACAACGACTTTACATCACCCTCACTGGTGGTAAAGCGGTAGCTTTTTGTACGCTTTGACCGATGCCACATTGTAATTGACGATCCGACAAACCCAGAGAATGTCTGACGGCTGCTTAGAAGGTCAGTAATTGAAAGCACCTAGTATTACTAAGCGTGCTCGCCTTGGATTCACGCGAATTACATAGTTTCGTTCCATCAATGCCCTTCAAAACTGAGTTCCTTATCTATTCAAAACGTCGAAGAAGGAAGACCAAGATTTTAAGGCCTATGCGCGTTTCAGCGACCCGATGCTCTTTGGACGGTGCTGACTAAGATTAAAGTACTCGGCGTCGTACGTAAGGACCCTAGCATGACATAGAACACATATTCCCATGGCTTGTCACAAGCGTTGTTAACAAGTGTTCTGGTGGGCATGGCCAAGATATACCTGCCAAAATAACCTCGGTGACCTCAGTCTTATTTCTTATGAGACGCTTGTCTTTCCCAGTTGAATCAGGTATTGTTTGCTTGCGTCTGGGGAGGTGCGGTGTGGGCCAACAGAGCGACGATGGCTGGTTCAAAAGGTGCGTGATACATTCGCGGTGCGGAATTGTTAGACCTGAAAGAAGTACGGACCACTTCACCGCCAGGCGCCTGACCGAGCTCGGGCTGGGCCTTGCTGAATTAAAAGTTATGATCGAGACTTGCCGATGTCGCGCTACCTGAACAGACATATTGAGCAGCGATGTATACCACCGCCCACCCTGGCTAACTACTCACTCTACCTACGAGTACAGGTGTACACGTGCGCCGAAACACTGATCAGGCAAGCGGCCCTGCTCTTACTAGCTTGATACGCTGTATAAGAAAACCCCGAACTGCGGCGCCGGTCTTTTTTTGGTTGTAAGGGCCTACATAACTGGAACGAACAGTACTCCTCCGCCCTACCAAAGTCTGATAAGTAGTGGTTTGAATGATAAGTGTACACTTATATTATTGTAACTGTATGTTTTATCTGTATTGTCATTGTAAAACGTTACATTAGAATAGCCAGTTTTCTGGATATGTTGAGAATACATCTGATTCTGATTCTGATGACAGAACCTTTTCCCCTCCTCACCATGACAGATAAACCCTCCTCAGTCCTCACCCTAGGTGAGGCCTCCTGAATAGCATCTGTGTGTGATACTACACTCTGTTTGCTTATTGCGTGGTCTATCGTCTGCTCTGTAGACATAGCAGCCATGTCACCCTGTACCCCTACCTGACGCCCCCTCTCCCCCCGTGCCGGCCAGTTCCCGTTCTCGCTCGACATGGGTCCGTACACGGAGGACGGCGTGACCGCGGCGCAGGCGGCCTCGGCTGCGGCGCCGGTGGCGACCGGAGCCGGCGACGCGCGCCGGCAGAGCAGTCGCCTGAACGTGCACAAGCCGCTGCCGATGATGTACGAGCTGGTGGGCGTGGTGGTGCACAGTGGGCAGGCCAGCGCCGGACACTACTACAGCTACGTCAAGGACCGCAGGTGAGGACTAGCAGGATGCTACTACAGCTGCGTTAAGGACCGCAGGTGAGTAGATGCGTGCAGCATGGCGGGACTCGCTGGGACGCGGAAGCGCTCATTGAAATGTAGTGGCTTGTGGTGAACATCTACCGAGAAGAGTTAGTTGCAATCGAAGGGTGAGTCGAATCCCGTTGAAGGTGACTTTGTGCGCACTGGCCATAGTTAGTAGCTGTTCATAATGGAAGTAATTTAACTATGCAATGGCCCATCCGATGGTAAATAACCATAACCATAACGTATTCGGGAGTAAGAAGGCCACTTGGCCTGATGGTCCCGTTCTCATCGAGCTTGGTACAGTTTGACGTCAGTCGGAAATATTGAAGTCGGATGCCTGCCAGTGGACACCAAACGAACTTGAACTGGTTCATAAGGATGAGGCTAGGACGTCAGACGTCCGGGGTAGGCGTTCCAGTCGTTCAACGAAACTCTCACACTAAAGCAGTGGTCTTCGAACCCTCGATTTGGCCAGTTCCTTGTTCAATTTCCACTGGTGTCCTCTTGTCCTTGAATGCCGTGCTGGTGAGCAGAAGTTCTCCGGTTGCAGGTCCAGCTCAGAGTGCATGATTTGGAATGTTCTTACGACAAATAAGGTCAGTTGTGCTGCCAGTTACCATTGGATGTTCTTCTGGCGTTGCCCACATTGACTCGTTACGATGCTGTCAGTGTCACCTGTGCCTGACTGTATCTTTTACCGTCCACAGGGGTTCCTCCCTGTCCAACCCGAACAAGGGCAAGTGGTACAAGTTCAATGACACGACGGTGGAGCCAGTGGAGATGACTGAGGAGTTCCTAGAGCAGGAGTGCTTCGGCGGAACGTATAAGGTCAAGGTGTCCGACTCGGCGAAACCCAAGTGGGGTAAGTACTTCAAACCTACCGTGTTAGCATCCAGGGTCCGCCCCTGTAGCTCAGTCGGGAGAGTGCTGGGCTTCTGACCTATCCCGGTAGTGGCACCCGGGTTCGACGTCGCTTTCTGGGCGCTCGCTATTTGCTCCAGACTGGGATGGCCTGCGGCCAGTGGCGCGGGTGGCCTCATGGTCAGGTTGAAGTCAGCGAGCGGGGCGGACCAGTGTCAAGAGTAATGTCGGGCAACGTATAATATTATCGTCTAATTTCGCCGACCAAACAGGGAATTGTACATCGGGGTGGTTGGGGGTCAGGGCCTGCGCAAACAAGCTCTGACTTAAGCGTGGGTCCTCGACCTCGGAAATCCTATCCATACAAAACATTCGGCTAAATTTTATAAAAAGGTCACACGGTACGGGTGGGATTCGTCAGTGTGTGTTAAGGCCTTAGTGTCTTGTCCAGGGCGGATAATGAAGAATCGCTCGGGGTGGGGGGGGGCTAATGTTAATTTGATAGATTTGCACTAAGCTCTAACCATGGCAATGCCATGGGCCTAAATGTTGAAATTTGAAAATCATTGGGGGGGGGGGGGGCGGGCCCTCCCCAAGAGATATAAAGTTCCACCCCTGGTCTTGTCATAATTTGGTTGTTTCGATTTAAAGCGTCACTTTGTGCTGCATGTTGTGAACTGGTTGTGCGGTTGATCGCTGTTTTGTACTTGCTATTATTTGTTTATCGATTGTCAGTTTTGATTTGAAAACCTGGGTACTGAACATGTCAGTCTCGTGAAGTGAGCAACGTTTACCTATTCATTGTGTTCTACCGACATCTCCCCCTTGTGAGTCTATCTAACCTGTGCCGGCGCTGTTTTCCCTGGCGCCCGGTCCCCACTAACCTTGCTGTGTGTTTCCGCTCAGGACCGGCAGAGGCGCTGCCGGAGACAAGGCTCCGCTACTGGAATGGCTACATGCTCTTCTACGAGCAGGTCAACGACCGGCTCAAGACACCCCGCACGCCCAGGAAGAGCATGTCGGCCAGCAGAGTGTCGCAGCGACAGAGCAGGTCCGTACTCCGGGAGTCTGGGAACGGTGGGGACTGGGGAAAGGTGCGTCATAGAAGGTGGGGGATGGACGTCAAACTTGGAGACATGTGTGAACAAACGTGTGCTTATGACTGTGTTAATGAACATGACAGATAATGTATTCCTATAATTTGTGTTAGACACTAAGATTGTCTGTGTGTGCGTCGGGCAGGCATTTGGCGCTTGGGAGTACGGTGTGTGCAGTTAAGCTGAGGAGACATCTGTCTACCTAATCTCAGAAGCTGTCATTGACCTTTGACCTGATCTCTGACCTGACCTCTGACCTAACCTCTGACCTGACTTCTGACCTAACCTCTGACCTGACCTCTGACCTGACCTCTAACCTGACCTCTGACTTGACCTCTGACCTGACCTCTGACCTGACCTCTGACCTGACCTCTGACCTGACCTCTGACCTGACCTCTGACCTGACCTCTGACCTGACCTCTGCTGTGTCATCAGTCGGCCGATGAGTAGGCGGAACGAGGACAGCCTCTGCCAGCTGACGGAGCTGGTGCAGCGGGGAGATGAGACGGACCTCTTCCCCGACCACATGCCGTCCGCCATACATCAGGTAAACCTGCTGCTCTATCCCCTCACTCCCTTCAGGTGAAGCTCACTGTCCTCCAGCAGTGAGGAGTTCTGTTCCGCGGGGCTGGTTCAGGGATTGTCGGCTGCGTCCGTTGCTCCAGGCAATGTTCCTCGGAGTTATAGCTGTTGTCAGGGAATCTTGATGGATGTTGAGGGTGATCGGTTTAACAAGGGTCTGGTTCATCATTTGTTGTATCACTTTTTGTGCATATATTTGCGTCTAATTACATTTTAACTGTTCGAGTTAACCGTACGAATCGTTTTGTCACGCGCTCCACAGGTTGTTCGCGACACGAATCTGACGTTCCTGCAGAACCGAGAGATCTACAGTGACGAATACTTCCACTTTGTGTACGAGCTGGTCACGTGCAATATGGTAAGTCACGACTCACACTCCTTGATTATTATCTGCCTCCTGGATAGCATCTGTGTGTGATACTACACTCTTTTTGCTTCTTGCGTGGTCTATCGTCTGCTCTGTAGACATAGCAACCATGACTTTCGCTTGTTATGAATCCGCTACACGAAGTTCCTCTATAAAGAATGTCCTTTGCGAAGGCCGCCGACATTATACTTGCTCCTGGTTGGTCGCTGCTGACTCGTTGCCGATTTATACAGTGGTCAGAGGTACAGTGGCTACTGTACAGTGGTACAGTGACCGATTTATCAGTGGTATCCATCCATCCGTCATCACCAGCTCCTCTCGTCCACAGCGGAGCGGGAAGCCGGCGCTGGCGGTGCCCTCTCTCGATCTGACCGTCCCGTCCTCTCGTCCACAGCGGAGCGGGAAGCCGGCGCTGGCGGTGCCCTCTCTCGATCTGACTGTCCCCTCCTCTCGTCCACAGCGGAGCGGGAAGCCGGCGCTGGCGGTGCCCTCTCTCCGTCTGGCGGTGCACTTCCTGCTACACACGTACATGCGGGCGCGGCGCCGCTCGGCGATCGAGACGGTGCGCTGGCTGGCCACTGTCAGGGAGCTGGCGGACAGCCAGCCGGCCGCCGCCGCCGCCTGGCTGGTCCGGTACCTGGCCGGCGACGAGGGGCAGAAGAACTTCAGGTCAGCTGGCTGAGGCGGGGTGGAGGGGGGGGGGGCGATGGTCCGCTACCTGGTCGGGGACGAGGGGCAGAAGAACTTCAGGTCAGCTTGCGTGAAGGCGGAGGTGGAGGGGAGGGGGTGATGGCCCGCTACCTGGTCGGGGACGAGGGGCAGAAGAACTTCAGGTCAGCTGGCAGACCGGGTGGAGTGGGCGGGGGAGGCTGGTGATGGTTTGTGGAGGTTTGTGGGATGGAGTCTGTGTTATTGCAGCCATACTTTGCTTTGAGTGATATGGAAAAATACCAATAGTGTATCATTAATTTTGTTTGTTATAATGGAACTTGGTTCAGTCAATGTGTGCTTCACCATATCTACGTCACAGCTAACCCACGGTTCTTGGCGCGTCTCCCGCCGTTCCCCGGGCGCCCTCCGCGCGCACGCTACAATCCCTATGGGGGTAAACCTGTCCTCACGTGGGGTCCTCATATTGCGGAATGTGTGTTATATAGCTAACGGTCGCATCTATCCACCAGGCCGTACCTGTTGGTGTGCGACAACGCGTTAGTTCGCTCTGACTTCACCCAGCTGATTATGATCGCGCTGAAGGCACACGGCTTCCACGGAGGCACGGCGGTGAGTGTGCCTTCCTGACGCTTAGCTGTGGAATTTCAGCCAGATGGGTCGGTGCTGGATCTGGTGCTGGTCAGGAATCTGATTTGTACTGCGCAGAGGGACTCACGAGTGCCGTCATCACCGCTGTCTTGCTAGTGTTATGGGAGATTTTCCTGGTTCAAAGCGGGCGTAATATATGACGCTGGCTGTGGTTTATCGCTGGTGCTGATTGTCCGTTAGCCTCAAAGCGCATGCTCAGTGTTTTTCCCACTGAACCATATCGTGCGCCATTCACAGCTGACTCGCTATTTGTTAAATGTCTGCAATCACTTATCACACAAGCACCGTGTTGTTCCAGGAGGATAAGGATGTGCGGGACCTGCTGCGTGGTCTGGTGGAGAAACACTTCCCAGATAGCATCCGGACGTGCTCACAGTATTTCTCTCTGCTGCTAGAGTACGCCAATATGGTGAGTACTGGCCGGCCCAGACGAAATACAGAAGCTGTCGTTTCTGATTTCAGAGTTCGAGGGGAGTGGAGAGAGTTCGAGGAGAGTGGTGAATGTTCGAGGAGAGGGGTGAATGCATTCTATTTAGTTAAATCAAAGGCTAACGGGAGGTAAGATTCAGATTTCACAGCATCCGTGTAAAGTTGCTGTCTCTGTGGCCTGGACTTGTGTAACCCTGGCGTGTCTGTGCAGTGGCAGGGCGCGTCCCCGGAGTCTCACCTATTGTCTGTGTGTCTGACCTGAAGGGCGCGTCCCCGTAGTCTGACCTATTGTCTGTGTGTCTGTCCTACAGGGCGCGTCCCCAGAGTCTGACCTATTGTCTGTGTGTCTGTCCTACAGGGCGCGTCCCCAGAGTCTGACCTATCGTCTGTGTGTCTGATCTGAAGGGCGCGTCCCCAGAATCTGACCTATTGTCTGTGTGTCTGACCTGCAGGGCGCGTCCCCGGAGTCTGACCTATTGTCTGACCTGCAGGGCGGTGCCCAGTGTGACCACCTGCTGTCCCTGGACCTGTTCCCGCGGCTCGTCTCGTTCCTGCTCGGTCCGGTCGGCACCGCGCCGCGCTGGACCGTCTCACAGACGCGTCAGCTAGGCGACCTGCACTCTCTGCTGGCGCGCCTGGTGCTGACGCGTCTGCCGGCGCCGCTCACCGAGCCGGCGTCCTCTGCGTCCTCTGCGTCCTCTCCAGCCGGGGAGGATGTCACAGACCGGCCAGCTACTCCGCTGCCTCCTCTGGGGTGCTCCGGGGACGCGGCGGCGGCTCCGGCGGGGGCGGTGGAGACGCCCGAGACGCTGCTGTACGGGCCGCGCGCGGAGGACTACGTGAGGGAGGTGATCACCGCTCTTCGGGAGACCAGCTGGAGACCGGAGCTGGTGGTGCGGCTGCTGGTGACCGCCAGCAGGGAGCAGCGCCAGTTCAGTGTGCTCCTCACCACCGCGACTTCAGTATGGTTGGAACAGAGTGGGCAGAGGTGGACAGAGGTGGACAGAGGTGGACAGAAGGTGTGGGCAGTAGGTGGCAGTAGGTGTGGCTAGTAGGTGGGCATTGCTTGTGTGTACGGGGAGGGGGCAGGGGCCAGTTCATGTGCTCTCTCACCACCAGCACTCTGGTAGGTGACAGAGGTGGGCGGTCGGTGGAGGGGGGGGGGGGTCATGGTGGGTGGACGGAGTGGAGGTGGAGGGGCAGCAGAGGGGGCTCCAAAAGACTCTGTGATATTGGCATGTGGGGCGGTGATTGCGTGAAACGTGGGTGTTTTCATAGTTGTGAGTGAACTTCTAGGCGATGCAGTTGTCCGTTCAAATTATGGGGATGGTATCACATGTTAATTGTTTGACGGAACCAGCCAGTTTCTGCACACTGCCACTTCAGACTGGCGTCAAGTTAGCAGCAGGTAGATTATCCATCTGCAGCAGCAGATTACGATTTCAGATGGAACGTTTTTGGGGCAGCGTGTGTGTTTTTTAAGCGTTCGTAGCAAATAGACAGCAGCCGATTTGGATTTTCGTTGCAACGGTTTTCGAGGCAGCGTCCGTACGTGTTTGTTGGAACATTTTTTGGAGACAGCGTTCATAGCAGATAGACAGAAGCAGTTTGGGATTTTCGTTTGGACGTTTTTTTTTTGGAGGGGGTGCAGTGTTTGTGGATTTTTGTGGAAATATTTTTGGGCAGCGTTCGTCGATTTTTGTTGGATTTTTTTACTTTTAAGGCAGCGTTTGTCAATTTGCGTTGGAACGCGTTTTATTTTGGCCGCGTTTCTGTGTGGATTTTTTGCTGGATAATCGTTTTTTTGGGTCATAGCATTCATTGACTATCGTTTTCGTTTGGAACGTTTTTTTGGATGGTGCAGCCCGTTTCGTATCCGTATTTGATGATATTATCCATTTCTGCAGGCATGGCAGATGGGACTTTGTCGTAGAGTTCTTTGTGTTTTTTGGAGCGTTTGGGGAGGGAGGGGTCAGTGGGTCTTCGAACGTGTTTCGTATTTCGTTAGACACGTTTTTTTTAGGGGTCAGCGTTCGGGATTTGTGTTCAATTGGCATGTACGTTTCGTTCGAACGTTTTTTTGGGGCACGCGTTTCGTAGAATTTTTCTTTGGGAATTCGTGTTTTTTTTTTCCAGCGTTCGTATTTGTCGTTGGATTGAACTTGTATTTTTTTTTTTGGGTCTAAGTGTTCGTACGTGTTTTGAAAACGTTTTCGATCGTGTATGCCAGTTTTTTTCTATAAAAGATACGCGCACCGCGCGTTTTTTCGCTTTATTTTAGCGGATGTTTTGTTGGAACGTTTTTTTTTTTGTTGTTTGAAAGACTTAACGATCAGTACTGGGTTTTGGTTTTCGTCGTTGGAATTGTCATTGGGATATCTAGTATTTTTTTTTTGTCAGTCAAAACGTTCGTGAAGGTTGTTGTTGGATTATTTCTACTGTTTTTGTTTGTTTTCTTTTCTCTTTGGTGTATATTTTTTGACAATTGTTAGCGGCGGGTTCCGGTGTGGTCGTTTGGTCTGGCAGCTTCTTTCCTACGTGTGAATCGTTTAATAACGTTTATTTTCCACGAACGAAAATTAACGAACGCTGCCCCAAAAACGTCCAACGAAAATCCACGAACGCTGCCCTCCCCAAAAATAAAATTCACGAATGCGAATGCTGCCCCCCACCGAAAAAAATATGTTCCAACGAAAATCAACGGATGCTGCGAAAAAACGTTTCAACGAAAATCCCAATTTGCTGCTGTCTATCCGTTAACCCGCGCCGGGCCGGTGCTCGGCGCCACCTTCCTCGGGCCGGGGGGGGGGGGCGTTTCGACGCCCCCTTCTAACTCGGTTCTCCTTATGGGACTAGTACATAGACAAAACACCGATCGAGAGCTCGTTAAAAGTGATTTCGAAACTATTCGTTGAAATTTTTATCAGATCGATATTAGGGTCACCAGCAGGTCATGCAAAAGGTCACATTTCCTAGATTTAGGACTTTAGCTCCCAGATAACCCTCTTTTCCTGGCCAATTATCTGCGGGAAACTATGATAGCTAGGAGCAATCAAGTGAAGACGCATTAAGATAGCTATTTAATTTTTTGACCAATGCGCATGTATGTCCTCAAATTTCATCTCAGGTCAATAGTTTGGGCCTCCAGAGGTCATCGGAAAGTCAAAAAGGCTATTTCTTGCAAAAAAATGTTTTCACGAATAACTGTTTACGTAAGTGAGATAGGGAAAAGTTTGTGACACCATCATGTTTTCTCGTCAAGGCGCTTCGAATCATGTATATGGTTATCAGTTTAGGTCAACTTAAAAAATTTGACCTCAGGTCAAGGTCAAGTGGTGACCCGATAAGGTCATGTTGCACATTGGGAGACGTGTCTTGACGAGATAAACACACTGGTGCTGTTTTCAATTCTCTATCTTAATTGTATCGAGATTTATTGACAACAAGGTGTTGGTGACCTAGGATGACCTCGGCTGACCCTGTAGGGATATCAGAACAAAGACTGCACCTCGGTCTTCAAGAATGGCCTATAATAACATGATTACGAGCGAGCGCGAAGCGCGGAGCGAGTCCTCAATGAATACCGGATTTTTTCTCACAATATATAGCGGCGCGAGCCCGACCCGGCCCGGCCGCAGACCGCGACGCTGGTCAGAAAGCTTATATCTTTTGAAAATCCCGCAATCCGATTGACAGCGGTTTTCGCCCTCTGATAGCCCCATTCAATGACATTATGATTATTTACATGTTTTTTATCATGGTGAGTGGGTCACATAGCGCGTGACAGCGTGCCGCGTCAAGGGGTGTCAGAAAGTATTATCCTGCTGTAAGCTGAGAACGGCTGGACCTAATAAAGCTCAAATTTGATGTGCCGGCTGGAGACCACACCACTGGCAATGTTGCACAGGTCAAAACTCTGAGGTTCACACTGCACGTGCGCAACGTGCACCCGCTGTTCCGTCCACGAAAATTGACTGCAAAACATCGTTGCAATAACCGGACCTATATCTCGGCAACCAAAAGTCGCAAAGACACGGGTCAAACACAGATGCGTAGAGAAACGATCGCCCGGCGTATGTACTATGTGTCGATCAGCGGCGCGTGGTACGTGCAAAGTTACTGGCTATACAAGCGCAAATCATAGTTTTATGACGTCCTTTCACAGAGGGTAAAATCAGTGTTGCAGCACCTATGGGACGTGAAGCGATGAACAAACAGCGGCAATCTGTAGACCGCAACGTACCGTCTCTAAAAATGCATGCAAAAATTGAGGTTTTTATGCAGTATTTCGCTTGTCAAAATCTGCCATGTAATATTTTTTATTGACGATTCTATAACATTTCCTCCATTACACGCCGTAGCTTCAAAACCAAGGGTGCTAGAACGATAAAATGATGCAGCTGTAAAGCGCAATCAAGTCCATCTAATACCCACCAAATGAATTTTTTGCCTACACATGATGCAATGTAAAATAAGCGCTGGCAACGGCTATTTAGTTCAAAGTACGATTTAGTTTTCGGATCTAATTTGCGCGGCAAAACCAACAACATAGCGAAATAATTAAAAAGCCATGCTTGCACCAAGACGACCTCCGTTAGACGGGTGATAAATTGACGCGGATTTATTCGGACTCGCTCGTCCTTCGCCGTTTAAGGCGTCTTACTTGTAAAGAAGGAATTGGGCTGATATCATGCGTATCCTAGGAATGGAAAGCATTTGAATATTTCCCCATTGACTTATAATGAAGAGTTCAGGAAAATGACCTGACCTTAGGTCACCGATATGAAAAATCCGAGATATACAAACTATAGGTAGTGATTAGAGATCTACATGGGGCGGCTATCCTAAACTCAAAAAACTCTGACTTTGGTAGGGCCGCAAACTTTTTTGGAGGCGGGGTCACATGACCCGGCCTGGTGACCTGACCTGACATGACCTGAAGTCATAAAAACGGGGAAGGCTGGGCAAAAGATGAATGAACAGGTATTGCAATTTTGGCGGCGCTACGCGCCGCCGTTTTCCCGTTATCCCGGAAAAACCTGAGGGGGGGGGGCGTCTAAACGCCCCCCGGCGCCGGCGCGGTTAAGAAACGCTTGCCCCAAAAAAATAAGAACAACGTTTTAACAAACACGTACGAGCGCTGCCTTAAAAACCGTTCCAACGATGAGCGAAAATCACAATCTGCTGCTGTAGGTAAATGGATAATCTATCTGCTGCTAACTTGACGCCGGTCCACTTCGGTTGTGCTATGGCTCGGGCATAGACATGAACTATTATTTCATGTTCTCTATGGTCATCGTCGCACCGGTCTCGTGGCGCAATGGATAACGCGTCTGACTACGGATCAGAAGATTCCAGGTTCGAATCCTGGCGAGATCGAATGTTTGGTGGTTGGTGCTTTGAATTGGATGGCTAGCCTGTGCACCAGCTTCGTACCCTTCGTACGTAATGAGAGTCGGTGATCGATTACCCCGCGTATTTTGTTTATTGTCTTGTTTTTCTGAGAGAAAGAATAATTTGAAATGCGACCTCTACCATAAGTCTGATTATATTTCAAGTTTGTGCTCCCTCTTGTGTCCGCTTGATTCCATTGTACTCTTCTGCTGCCCCTCCCCTTTACAAACGCCGGAGTTTCGGCTCGATCCCGTGTAACGTGTTCTCATCACCTGACCCTCCCCCTCCCCCTTTACAGCGGAGTTTCGGCTCGATCCCGTGTAGCGTGTTGTATCACCTGACCCTCCCCTCCCCAATTTAGCAGCGGAGTTTCGGCTCGATCCCGTGTAACGAGCTGCGTCACCTGACCTCCCCCTCTCTCCCCCCTTTACAGCGGAGTTTCGGCTCGATCCCGTGTAACGAGCTGCGTCACCTGAGTCGCACGCTGGGCGAGCTCGTCTCACTGGAGGATGGGTGCCAGCGGGAGCGGCTGGACATCATCCTAGACGGCGTGCCCGGCCCCGATCCAGGCGAGCCCGTCGAGGGGATGCTCGGTAAGTAAACCGAGTTATAGGGGGGGGGGCGACACTCAGGCGGGTAGCTGGGTGGGTGGAAAGAAGGGTTAGATCGATTCCGAATGTCGACATGGTAGGCTCTAGAAGTGAATGAGATTTTATGTTTCTGTGTTGATGCGATTTTAATCATGTGCCTTTCTAAAATGCTGGAACTTTTTTGTTGAAGCAAAGCGCTGCCATAATACGGTCGCGTAATTTATGTCACGTGGTTGGTTTGGATCACTGTATGCTGCAGTGGACGCGTTGTATCGCAGGCTGTTGTACACCCTGCTGACTGTGTCTGCCCCTCTCTGACTCGCCTGCCTCCCCCGTGGCTACCCTCAGCGATGATCCGCCTGACGTCCGGCGCCAACTCTCGGCGCGCCTACCAGTGCATCAAGTTCCTGGTGTCGGCGGCGACCCGCAGCGCCGGCCTGAAGGCGCGCCTCCTCTCCGCCACCGAGCGCTGGCTGTGGGCCATCCAGTGGCTGCGGGGTCAGATGACCGAGCAGGGCGAGATGTGGGACACGCCCGACCCGGCCGCAGCCGACAGCAACGACGACTCCAGCGGCAGGATGTTCAGGAGGACCACCAGCGCCCAGGTGAGGGGGACGGGAAACAGGAGGGGTGGGGTGGGGCGGGAGCAGGCTAGGGGGTGGGCTGGGATCAGGGGGAGGCACCCACTGTATCCCGACCCGGGCCGTGCGGTTGTGGCCGGCCGCCATTTTGGGGTGTTATTCAGTTCAGTGGAGGTATTGCGGCTTGTGTTGAGGGTTGTTAGTGGGCTGGCATTCCGACCAGTATCTGCAACACGGAGTCGCACGGGACATGGGACAGACACAGATGTGTAGATAATGATCGGCCGGAGTAATGCCGTGGAAAATGATAAAACATTTTTGATAAAAACTATGCAGTTTGGACAAGCGCAATCAATCCATCCAAATAACCCACCCAAAAATGAATTAATTCGACATACAGAAAGTCTTTAAATGACAGGTTTAATAACAGATGCGTCCGACCCCTCCATTCATAACACACAGCCGGCGCGGGTTGGCTTATGCTTCGAAGATGGCGGCCGGCCGCAACCGTGCTCAGGCACCCTTGCCCCTTCCATATATTTAGTTCAGTGGTTGGGATGGGCTAGAGCGAACGTGAGCGGCCGAGATGGGAATAAACCGGCTGAGGCAAAAGCATGGTATTTTGTGTACATCTTTGCTTAACCTCCCCAGCTTGCCGCCTTATTTTTGCCTTAGCATATCCCATTGCTGAAGGTTTGATGTCTCCTATCACGTGGCATGTGACAATGTGTGTATCCTATCCCGCCAGATGACATTGGACGAGTGCTCCCGGCTCTTCACTGTGGAAGACACCGAGATGGAGGTGGCATCTGGCGGCGGGGATTTAAACTAGAACTGCCCGAACCTGCCGATAGACGGTGCCCGCTCCTCCTGAACACTGCCGACTCAGCCTTCAGGTGATGCTGGCGGACGCAGACATACGTGTACACCGTACTCATTACGGGGTGGGAACGTGTGCCTTGCTGCTCGGGGTTCATAGGCTCGTGTTGGGTCGGTAGGATCGTCCGGCTGGCCGTGCCCCGGACCGCCCGCAGGTCAAGGCCAGTCGCAACCAGAGGGGTCGCTTGTCAGCTGTGTGTGAAGGTGCTGTGGCCTGCGGGTAGGGTGGTATCCGCGGAAATTGAGAAGCGGAGCTGTGCGTCGGTGGGCTGGTCTGGCCGTCAGTTATGGGTGGCTGGTGTTGTTCAGGTGCGGCGCTGAGAAGGAGGCACATATCAGTGAGAACGGTCTAGCCTAGCTGAGTAAAGCCAGTGGGTGGCTTCGAACGCAGCGCAGTCTTACGCATCGCAGACTGAATGAAGTGTGATTGGCCTGATGTCGGAGGACATCTGTGGCGTCCCCGCATGGGTTTGGGCCGTATAGGTGGCGCTCTCGTCGACTCAGTATAGGTGGCGCTAGTATCGCCACTGGAGCCCGTTCCTACCTCGGCCGAACCGACTGCCGCTCGGGGGCCGGCCCTACTGACGGAGTTTTAGCGACTGACTTTGATTTGTTTGCCGGCTTCCATCAGAGGCTCTGAGACGAGGTGCGTTTTTTACAAACTGCGGTACAATATCGGTGCCATGTTTTGATGGGCTCGGGCGAATGTTGTCTGTTGTTGACGGCCCGTGCGCCGTGGCCCGCTGCCGGTTCATGTGTCGACGTTTTGGCGTGAAATTTGTACGCACTGTTACTGGCCGGCAGATACGCAGAGACGTTTTGTGCAACGATGACGCTAATACATTGTTACTTGTATCGGTGTGGTTTAGTTTTCGTGTTCGGTGTGTTCAGAAATGCTACGAGTTAACTGCGGGTAGGGCAAAATCACCGCGTGTCCGGGTAGGGGGGGGGGGGTAGAGGGTAACGAACCCCCTGGGCGTTTCGCCTCTTATTGAGCTATAGCTTTGATTAAAAAGCGAGCGTATTGCTTGTGACGAGAGGAAGCCATTGACACCATGATTTGTAAGGTCCTGGGTCAATATGGTGTCCTCTGAGGTCATGTCAAATGACCAAAATATCACAAATTCGTAAATGTGTGAAAGTTGAATACTGAATCGAGCCAAAATGGTGAAGGAACATCTTAGTATGCTTAATACATGCCAAATTTCACAAGAGCATCACAAAATGATCTAAAAACGGCCAAATTCCCTAAAGGTCATGTTAGGTCATCTGAGGTCAGTGGCCTTGCTTGATCTGTGGAAGCGCATGACCCCAGTGGAACATAACATTATGTAAAATGAATATCATATTTGAAATCTGCGTCACAAACTGTCCTAGCAAAGGCCAGAAGCAAAAAAAAAATAATCTGAGGTCATCGGAGGTCGGTGATCTCGGTTGACCTCAGAAAAGGTCAGTCGAATTCACAATCTCAGCGGAAGCCACAACTGTCTCCTGGAAACACCTTTGCATATGCTCCTGGACAACAAACAATCGGAAACTGCACATGTAACAAGATCGATAGGTACTACGGGACGCCAGTTGCGCCTGACATGACCTTGAACAACAGGTCATAGGTCACGGGTTATGAGAGTTGGATGTTCAATATTTTCAGAGTATGTGTCAAATTGTTCAAAAGTAGGGTACTGAAGGTTTCATTGCGATCGGTTGATAACTATGCAAGTTTTTCGGAAAAACTGAGGGGGGTTGGCATCCACCCCCCTACCCGGACGAGGGTTAAAGGGACTGTCCCACCTTTACATTACATTTTAGTTGAGAGCCATTTTCCGTGCTATTCCAGAAATTCCTTCATATGACGTCATCAGCCCCAATATTAAAACTTAACTTTTTATGAAATTGAGCACTGTTTGTGAGAAACAAAGTCAATAATCGTGTTCGGCAGCAATTACTTAATATTTAGCACCACATGCAGCGTACATTTGAGAACTTTTGAGAAGGTGGGATAGTCCCTTTAACCCTTGCCCGGGTAGCGTCCGATACCTACGTGACCGGTTGGGGAAGAGATAACGACCCCTGGAGTTTCGCCCCTATGTGTTTAGGAATTCTACGAGCTAACCCTCGCTTGGGTAGGGTCCGATACCTACGTGACCGGGTAGGGGAGGGGGAGGGTACAACCCCGTGGCGTTTCTCCCCTTATTGAACTAGAGCTTTGCTTAAAAAACGAGCGCGATGCTTGTGACGAGAGAAAACCGCTGATAGCCGATTTCAAGATCCTGGGTCATTAGGCGTCCTAGCTGAGGTCATGGACCCGGATGTCATCCAAATCGTAAATGCTTAGAAATTAAGTTAACTTGAGCTAGTATCGTGGAAAAGCATTTAATTATACACAAATTGATACTAAACTATACTTCAGCGTCACAAAACCTCGTAGAACCTATTAAAATCCCCAAAAGTAATCTTAACCCTGGCTATTGTTGGGGGTTGGATGCCACCCTCGGTTTTTCCAGAATAACTCGCGTAGTTATCAACCGATCGCAATGAAACTTTAAATACCCTACTTTGAAACAATTTGACATATGTTCTGAGTAGTTATACCTTGTAACCCTTATGACCCATGACCTTTGATCCTCGAGGTCGTGTTTGGCGAAACTGGCGTCCCGTAGTATCGATCCTTGAAACGTGCAGTTTCCGAGTGTTTGTTGTTCAGGGACATATGCACAGGTGTTTATAGGTGACAGTTGTGGCTTCTGCGGAGATTGCGACTTCGATTGGCCTTTTAAGAGGTCAACCGAGGTCACTGACCTCGTATGACTCCAGACATCTTTTTTGGCTTCTGTCCGTTTTCAAGACAATTTGCGACGCTGATTTCAAATATGGGATCCAATAAATCCATTTTACATACTTATATGTTCCACTGGAGTCATGCGCTTTCAAAGGTCAACCGAGGTCAATGACCTCAGATGACCTGACATTACCTTTTTTAATTTCTCAGCTCTTAGGTCATTTTGTGATGCTGATTTTAAATTTGGCGTCTATTTAGCATACTAAGATGTTCCTTTACGATTTTAGCTCGATTAGTATTAATTTTTTACACATTTACGATATAAAATTTGGGTCCTTGAAATGACCTCAGAGATCACCTGACACAGGACCTTAAAATCAGACGTCAATGGCTTCCTCTCGGTCAAAAGCAGCATTCTCATTTTTTAATCGAAGCTCTATGCTTTCTTTTTGCGGCGCCCTTAAGCCCCAATCATCATCAGAAGCTCTATGCTTTATTAGGGGCCAAAAGCCAGGGGTTCGCACCCCCTACACGGTCACGCAGTGATCTTGCTCTACAGGGGCGACGGCTAAGTCATCCGAGTTCAGTGACCTCGGTTGACCTGTGATAGTGCATGGTCCCAGTGGAACTTATAATAACGCAAGATGTATGTCAAATTTGAAACTAACGTCACAAAATGCCATAGAAACTGCCAGAAGCCAAAAAGTAATCTCGGGTCATCGTAAATTATAGGCCTCGGTTGACCTCTGAAAAGGTCAACTGAGGTCACGGTCTCGGTAGAAACTGTAAATGTTACCTGACCTGGTAACACCTATACATATGTTCCTGAACAAAAAGCACTCAAAACAGTGGCGACGGATTTTATTTTCGGATGGGGGGCGGAAAAACCCAGCGCATCCCCTCGGGTAAAGCACCCCTTCCCTAAACAAACGCGAAATGATATCTCCACGGATCAAGGCCACAATATTTTACCAGTAAATGTCCTTTTGGGCGATGACCGAGCTGGCGCGCTCTGGTAAAGCTAAAACTGGTTTAAAATATGAAACGGTACGGGAGCACACGTCTGCATTGACTGTGTTCCAATAATGAGTAACACACGCAATAGTTTTACCGCGGTTATACCCCTAACCCCAGTATGCATAGTTGTAGGTACCTTCAGCTGAATATAGATGTAAAATGTAATAGCCGCTTTTCTGGGACAAACTACATAAAAACAATAGTAAAAGCAACAATACAAACTTTTAAGTGAAACATTCACCTTTTTATTTATTTATCTGCATTTTTCTGTGACTCATGTATTGTTTCAAATTGATCGTGTTTCAATTTAGCTCCAAGAAGCGTGATAACGTGAAACGTCCCTGATTGATCAATGAAACTAAGGGGCGCATCAAATTTTGTAGGGGGACAAATCATATTTCCAAAAAGTTGTTAAGCGGTGTGCGGGTGGCAGCAGGCCATAAGCCGTTAGCGAGGAAGTTGTTAACCGGGGGTAGGGAGCGCGTCGTTAGCCCGTCTGCAGCTGTACGCAGCGGCGTCACCGATAATTTTTTAGTGGGGGCGTCGGCTCAAATGACGAAAGAGATGTATTTCATTTTTGCGCGCATTTCAACTGTTATTAGCATTGTTCATGTTTATTTTCTTGTTATAGTACCTTATAACATGAGTGCTAACCCGTCCGCTCCACTGGACGATTTATACATATATGTACACTGTACAGACTGCATTTTACGTTTTTTATTCGTCATATTTCCGAGGTACTCACCCGTCAATGGGTCGTGGCTTGTGACTCATAGACTTTTTAATTCGGTGGGAACGGCTATATTTTTTACGTTTACTGCTAAATCCCTTCTCCGTGCTATAGGTGTCGCTGGTGTGCACATTGAGCTAATGCGCAATGCAATGCGCGTCTGCAGGCGGCGGGAGTGTGCTGGTCCCGTCTGCACACCAGCGCCACTCTATATAGGTGGCGCTGGTGTGCAAAACTGCAACCTGTGCCCCGCTGGTTGCGTTTAGTTCAAGTTCCGCTCATCAGTGTGGGACAGAAGCACTTCTCTCATTATCACATATTTCACTGTTATTGCTAGGCAGAGAGCCCAAAATCACAAGCGTTTTTGAAACATTTCATTTTTCTTGATTTTTGTCTGATGTACGTTTTTAAAGAACGAGTGTCTTTAAAAAGTCTCAGAATTTTATTGAACGCTGATGACGCAATCACTCGAGAGGTGTTTGAGTGATCGTCGCACGGCATAGCTTGTGTTCGGCCCTTGCGATGTCGACAGGCTCCAGTTGCAGTCCAGTGCAGCTTGATGAGGCTAGCCTCCAGGCGATTGATTTGCCGGGGCAGATCTGAACACTGGGGACGAGTGCTGCTGGACGATGACTTGTTTCCAGAAGGGGCCCAGCCACCCTATGCCGATAGCTTGGCGTAGAGGTGGCGCACCGTCACGGAGAACGGACGTTCCAGACTGCGATGTCACTGCAGTTGGAAAGGCTTGAGTCCGTCTTGAGCGGCACAGGTCCCCTCAACCGCCACTGTCACCATTGTCGGAGTGCAATCTAAGAGACGTCCGAGCGGGCCGAGATGTGTATTCCGAATATATCCCCCGCACAGCGCTAGTGCGTGCTGGCATGCTCTGTCGGTGAGGCTGCTCCCGAAATACCCGGCCGTCAGCTGATAGTGCCGGCCGGTGGGTGCGCTACGGCGAGGACCCGTGACGCGTGCAAATGTAGAACAGTCCTGGCATGTGCTCTCTGTATGTGATAATGAGAGAAGTGCTTCTTGTCACCAATTGTGGTAGCGTAGTCGGGCGTCGATCCTCGGACAGCAGGGCTCTAAACGCTAGTGTGGAGCGAGAGTCTAAATTGTATTTCGTAAAACAGGTTTATATTGGCGGGCACGGTGCTAAGAAAAGATGGAATCGTCGGTGTAGGTGGGAACCGGAGAGGTACAAGAATAGACAGTGCGGTGGAAGCGAGGCCTCCACCGAGAGTATTTGCTGTACCACATCAGAGGGCGGACGGCGCCGGCGGTATTCTCGATGGAAGTTGTGTCGTGTTATTTTTTTCTGACGCAGTCAGCCCCCCCCTCTATGACACGAAATTGCCTGAGCAGGCCGAAGTGCCGAATCAACAAAATGTCAAATGTCAAATGACGAACAGACAGACAGAATTACAGTCTTCCTTTAAATAGTAAGTTAGACGTTATTTAGCCGCAAAGCGGAGAAATTTCTACGTGTTTGCCGAGCATCAACTGAACCTGGCCCATTTGGCTAGTGCATCAGTGAACGAAATAGAGCCTGTGCCCATGGTACTCTTAGAAAAAATCGACGTATTTGGACGGCCTAGCCAAATACGGCGATTTTTTTGCGGATGTACCTTGGGCCCCTGGAAAATAATGTTTTTTTGTTAATTTTGGTTTAGATGAATATGTTGAAAATACGCCCTTATAAATATGTAATGGGGAGATTTTTGTTGAGGTATATAACCTTATGCCCTCTGATCGAAAATCGCTCCCGCCCCCTGAAGCGAGTCCTGGGTACGCCACTAATGTAATCATTACCTAAAACTGTTTAGGATTTGTATGCGAGTCTTTAAATTCCATTAGAACTATGGTGAAGTGATTTTCCGACTTAAGAAAACAGTGCAAAATAGTAATGTAGGGTACCTATATACTATAGCGATTCTCACCTATAGGCCTATTCCTTTCGGGGAGCAGATTCTGTCCCCCTCACCCGGTGGCTTTTCACTTGCTGCTCCAACTACTGAATCAAGCGTCTTGAAATTTTCGGACTTAAACCATAATTTATTTACACATGCTGTGATATATTTATAATAAATTGACCTGCAGAGGTGGTGCCACACTACTGTTTTTTGGGAGGGTGTTACGAATGTGTGTTTTTTATGCCTTTACTTGTAAAGGTTTTGCCAGTGCGAAACTGCAAAAGCCCTTACATGAGTGACCTCCCTCTGTCCAACGCCGACACCGCACCCTTACGTTAGCACCACAAGATATAAAAAGGAGAAAAGTCCGCGCCACTCACTTCAAGGAAGAGAAAACCAAAACTATACACAATATTTAAAGATAGTGATCCCCTTGGGAGCGTCGGGTTATGTTAGGCTAGTAGGTTAAGCATAATCATCAGTGGCATATATGTCACTGATTCTAAAAAGCCTATTTTCGAAAGAGCCAAAAAGGTGGTGGGTGGGCATATAGTATATTTAGGGATGTTATTGTTTTGGAATCCATTTTCATACAGATTCATTTTTTTTACGTTCCCATTCATATGCTGTGAGTTAGTAAAGGGGTGTCAGTCATTCAAGTGGAGGACATAAGTTCTGGTCAAGCGGCATGTGTCAATGCTGGAACCAAGGCCAACACTCCCAGCTAAGTAACGCTTTTGTTGCTGGTCGGTTCCGCTGGTTCCAGCTCTGGTTTTCGGATAACTAATCCGTAGGAGATACGAAATATACCTATATATATACTTATTATATATTATATATATTATATAATATAATAATATATATATATTAATATATATATATATTATATAATATGGCATATGTTTATAATGTGTTTTATTATTCAATATAATAACATACACTTATATATGTAGATATATAAATACACACATACACATATAAATGTTATTATTATGAATATATGTGTTCGCTTATTATAAGGAGCATATAATTTAGTGTCCTGTGATTGCATTGTTTCTGTTACTTCTGTTAGTTGTATGACACGAGGAAACGTTCTTTAGTAAATTTCTTGTAAACGGTCTTTTGAAGTGATCCCTCAAGTCCATTTCTGATAAACGAGGTGTGATAACAGAATTCCAGAAATCTAGGGCCGATCCATGATGCGACTCTGGTGCGATAGAGCTTTTCTGTGAATATTTCATTGAAGTGACGCCTATGTCTTGTTGTAATGTATGGAGTGTTTGCAAACATGAGTAGGGCGTCCAGTTCTGTGGCAAGACTTTCATTAAATTTGTTGTGCATTACTGTAATCAGCTGTTGTCTAGCAATATCTTTTACTTTAAGGACTTTTAGGTTTTTGAAGATAGGATCAGAATGTGCAAGTCTATGTTGATTATAAATAATTTTTACGACTCGCTTTTGGATAATTTCAATTT
>VOPJ01012108.1:0-29552 GCA_014673585.1 Semibalanus balanoides
AGCGCCAGATAACGATCTAGTCGGGTAGATCACGGGCCGGGTGCAGCGGATTGTGCGCCTTCATTCTGTCGCTCGTGAGCGAACGGCGGTGGGCCGGATGCATCCTCTGACCGATCAGTGCTGGCATACCGGGGAAGCAGGCGGCGGCAAAATGTTCTTGGAAATATGCCCCCGCCATTCGTGTCATTCGCTAAGCCCCATACGGAGAAAGGTGCAAACAGTGAAGGTCTTGCGTCCTTTTGTCCATACATCACCTTTGTTTTCCCGTAATCCGTCAGCTCGGCATGAGAACTGGAATCGTTCCATCCTCCTCAACAATGGGCCAGACAGACATGCTGTTCGCCCATGAACCGCAGATTCCGTACGTGCAGTTTTTCGCCGCGCCAAGTGACGCACGTCCTGTCGGTCGACGTCGCGCCGGACCCAGTGGTCACCCGCCTGCGCCGGTCAGTCGGCCAGTCTGCGCGACGGCGTGCACCTTTTTCCTGCCAGCGGCCAACGCTCTCCACTGTCGAGTGGTCTGCAGACAGACGCCTGGGGTTGGGGGTGGATGTGAAACACCGCACCGATTGCCGTCATTGACCTCTGGCTAATCTGCCCTTTCGTCTGGCGTCTGAGCTGCTGGGGGGCTGAGGGATCAGGGGTGAGGGGGTGAGGGCTAGACACGCCACAGTATGACGTGTGAGTTCACCTCTCGAGACGTGTGAGTTCACCTCTCGAGACGTGCGCCACAATGCGGGGCCCTGTCGGGCGGCGGCCGGCCGGCGTCACCTCGTCAGACGGACGGCCTCCCAGACGGCCGAGCTGTCTGGAGGTCAAGTCCGCGCCACTCAGCCGCCGGACGACCGCAGACGAAAGGTGGCGGTTATCGGTCGGCGGCGGTCGGCGGACGGTACAGCGCACCTGGTGCCGGGTCGGGCCGCGCCCCGAATCCGCTCTTTCCGCAACGACCCGGCGCTTCGAAAGAGTTCCCGAATGTCTTTCGACCAGCTACTCTGACCGCACTCTGACCGCAACTCTGACGCTGCACTCCTGCCGCTACTCTGATCGTGCTCTGACCGGCGCTCATGACCCTCACTCTGACCGCAACTCTGACCGCACTCTGAACCGCACACCTGACCGCATCTGACCTCATCTGCGCTCACTCTGACCGCACTCTGACCGCACTCTGACCGCACTCTGACCGCACTCTGACCGCACTCTGACCGTGCTCTGACCGCACTCTGACCGCACTTTGACCGCGCTTTGACCGCGCTCTGACCGCGCTCTGACCGCGCTCTGACCGCGCTCTGACCGCACTCTGACCGCACTCTGACCGCACTCTGACCGCATTTTGACCGCGCTTTGACCGCGCTTTGACCGCGCTTTGACCGCGCTTTGACCGCGCTTTGACCGCGCTTTGACTTTGACCGCGTGTTCCGACCTCACTCTCACCATAATCTGGCCGCCTTCCGAACGCACAGTCCGCCGAACTCTCTCTTCGCCGAACTCTTCTTAGGTTGGGTTAGGTTAGGTTGGGTTCTCCCTTCGCTCTCGATCTGCCCCGTTCGCCCATCGCCTCCTTCCCTGCTGTGACCGCTGCCGTCACAGCACGGAAGGAAACTGCCGTTCTCGACAGCCCCGTCGTCGCTTGGGACCGCTCGCAGGGCGCTGTCCGCGGCGCCCGTCACTGACGCGGGACTGGCGGCGCGCGGCAGTGAAAAACGGAGGCCGTTCGACGGCCGTACCTTTTGCATCATTCAATGGCGACGGGAAGTGTGCCGGGGCTCCAGCGGGAGCGGCGGCGGCGGCGGCGGCGGCGCGGCGGCGGCGGCGGCGGCGGCGGCGGCGGCGGCGGCGGCGGCGGCGGCGGCGGCGGCGGCGGCGGCGGCAGCCCGACGGCGGCAGCCCGACGGCGCTGCACGGTGCAGGCCGGCCCTGAGCTACTAATGACAGATGGGTACGGCGCGCGCCGCCCGGCCCAGCGTTAATTGCGGCCGCCGTCACGGCTGGCGTCGCCGTTATGGCGGTATGGCGGTATGGCGGCGCGGTTTTACTGCGCGGTGCCGCGGTGGCGTTACAATGGAAGCGACCGCCCCGCGGAGCGGGCTGGGAGGCCCGCCCGGTGGTCACGGGCGGATGGGGCGGGGTGGTGTCAGGTCGGATGGTGGTGGTGGCGTCTGGTGGTCACAGACGGGGTCAGGGAACGATCTGGACTGATTTGGGCTGACCTGGACTGACCTGAACTCACTTGGACTGAACTCACCTGAACTCACCTAAACTCACCTAAACTCACCTGGTCGAGCTCACCGGAACTCAACTGAATTGCTTTGAGCTGATTTGAACTGCTGTATACCATCTTCCTTCGTCGAGCTCTGGAGCTGCAATGTCATCATCAGCTGGCCGCTGTTGCGGGAGGACGTCTCCCCGACCCGGTAGTGGCTGGTGCTAGTTTTGTCGGTCGCTGTCGCGGACTTCAGCTGTACCGGCGGGGGCGACTGCTGGTTCCGGACAGCCGGACACGGTGGCCAGGTGCCAGCCGACTCACCGAACAGCTATCTGCTGTCACCGGACAGCTGTCTCCTGACTGCCGTCTGCTGTCACCAGACAGCTGCCTCCTGACTGCCGTCTGCTGTCACCAGACAGCTGTCTCCTGACTGCCGTCTGCTGTCACATGACAGCTGTCTCCTGTCCGGCCGTCTCCTGTTACCAGACAGCTGTCTGCTGTCACCAGTCTGCTGTCTCCTGTCCGGCCGTCTGCTGTGACTGCCGTCTGCTGTCACCTGACAGCTGTCTCCTGACTGCCGTCTGCTGTCACCTGACAGCTGTCTCCTGACTGTCGTCTGCTGTTACCTGACAGCTGTCTCCTGACTGCCGTCTGCTGTCACCTGACAGCTGTCTCCTGACTGCCGTCTGCTGTCACCTGACAGCTGTCTCCTGACTGCCGGACGCTGACCACTGGCTAGCGTCCTTGGTGATCAACCGATCTTTTCTTGCGACTTCTGACCCTTGAGCATACGCCGTGTCTGAACCGACCCGATCTGGCTCTCGCCGCCCGAAAGCACCCGAATGCGAGGCCATTTGTTCGTCTGGCGTCCCACTGAATAGCCGAACAGTGAGCGGGCCTTTGACATGCCGCCAAGGTCACGACCCTGCTGCCGCCCTGCGCTCCAGTCACCCCTGGCAGCCGCCTGTCTGGCCCACCAGGCGCCCCGCCCCCACGGCCCCCAAAAGGAACCTCTGTGGGAGGGTTGATCCTGCTAGCGAGAATGGGAACCCACGACTAGCACATTTCTCCTTTCGCTGTGTCAAGGTTTGGAGAGAAAAAGGCATTCAACGCGATAATTTATCATTGCTATCTGCTGGGTGACGCCTGCCAAAATTTAAACGTAAATACCTTGCATTTGCAATGAGTAAGTTTTGGTCAATTGCCATGGTAGTATAGTAGGGTATTTATCCAGGAGACGGATGACGTAGTCACGATTCTCCTGTCCGAGAAGACGGCCTGCACCGACTGGAGGTCTGGCCTGGCGTGCTGCTGGACACTTTCCAAGCGAAACATATGTTGCGTCTACTGGAAGTCTGCCTTCGATACAGGCGCCGACAGCGCTGGAAGGGGGCGGGGCGGCGCTGGAAGGGAGGGGTAGCGCTGGAAGAGAGCGGGGCGGCTCTTGAGGGGGCAGAGCGGCGGGAATGACCGAGACTGGGAGCCTCGAGTCCCGGCCGCTGCACCTTTCCCCAGCGCACCCCTCTCAGGCCAGACAGAGGCCCGCCACGATGACTGTGCTTCTTCCGGTGCGACCTCTCCCCTGGCTCCGCGGCTTTCGCCGGCGCCGGCGGTCGGCCCCCGTCTCCCGGACCTGCAACCCGTGTGACCTCCGCTGACCTCACGGTGTAACCTCTGATGACCTCACGGTGCTCACGGGACCACCCCGTCAGCCGTGGTTACTGGTCGGTGGCCGCTGGGCACACCTATATTGTCGCGCTGCTACTTGCTTTGGTCTCAGGTCTGCCGGCGTATCGATAGGGCTGGTGTGTGAAGGTTTGTCGGCGTATCGATAGGGCTGGTGTGTGAAGGTCTGTCGGCGTATCGATAGGACTGGTGTGTGAAGGTCTGCCGGGCTATCGAAGGGCTGGGTGTGTGAAGGTCTGCCGGCGTATAGATAGGGCTGGTGTGTGAAGGTCTGTCGCGTTCGTAGGACTTGGTGTGTGAAGGTCTGCCGCGCGTATCGATAGGGCTGGTGTGTGAAGGTCTTGTTGGCGTATCGATAGGGCTGGTGTGTGAAGGTCTGTTCGGCGTATCGATAAGGGTGGTGTGTGAAGGTCTGCCGGCGTATCGATAGGGGCTGGCTGTGTGAAGGTCCCTGCCGGCGTATCGATAGGAAACTGGTGTGTGAAAGGTCCCTGCCGGCGTATCCGATAGGAACTGGTGTGTGAAGGTCTTGTCGGCGTATCGATAGGACTGGGTGTGTGCAGGTCTGCGGCGTATCGATTAGGACTGGTGTGTGAAGGTCTGCCGCGTATCGATAAGGAACTGGTGTGTGAAGGTCTGTCGTTTGCGTACTCGATGGACTGGTGTGTGAAGGGTCTGTCGGCGGTATCGATAGGACTGGGTGTGAAAGGTCTGCCGGCGTAATCGATAGGGCTGGTGTGTGAAGGTCTGTCGGCGTATCGACAAGGAACTGGTGTTTTGTGAAGGTCTGCTCGGCAATAATCGATAGGTGCTGGTGTGTGAAGGTCTGCCGGCGTAATCGATTAGGGCTGGTGTGTGAAGGTCTGCCGGCGTATCGATAGGGCTGGTGTGTGAAGGTCTGCCGAGCGTTATCGATAGGGCTGGTGTGTGAAGGTCTGTCGGCGTAATCGATAGGGTGGTGTGTGAAGGTTGTCGGTAATATATAGGGCTTGGTGTGTGAAGGTCTGCCGGCGTATCCGAATTAGGACTGGTGTGTGAAGGTCTGCCGCGTATCGAATAGGGCTGGTGTGTGAAGGTCTGCCGGCGTATCGATAGGGTGGTGTGTGAAGGCTCTGTCGGCGTACGATAAGGACTGGTGTGTGGGGAAGGTCTGTCGGCGTATCGACAAGGACTGGTGTGTGAGGTTCTGCGGCATATCGAGTAAGGAGGCTGGTGGTGTGAAGGTCTGCCGGCGTATCGATAGGGCTGGTGTGTGAAGGTCTGCCGGCGTAATCCGATAGGGCTGGTGTGCTGAAGGTCTGCCGGCGTATGCGATAGGGCTGGTGTGTGAAGGTCTGTCGGCGTATGATAGGACTGGTGTGTGAAGGTCTGTGGCGTTAAATGTAGGACTGGTGTGTGAAGGTTCTGGTGTGGCGTATCGAATTCAGGACTGGTGTGTGAAGGTCTGGCCGGCTGCCGGCGTATCGATTAGGGCTGGTTGTGTGGAAGGTCTGGTTCGGCGTATCGATAGGGCTGGGTGTGAAGTGTCTTGCCGGGGCGTATCGATAGGGCTGGTGTGTGAAGGTCTGCCGGCGTATCGATAGGGCTGGTGTGTGAAGGTCGGCAGCTGAGTGGATGTCAGAGGATCGACGGCGGACGGTCACACAATCTCGTGGTTAACCCGGATCATCGTCAATGTGTCCGTCTCTGGCAGAACCTTCCTAGCGCAGCAGTGTCGGTGGCGGGGCGGCGGCGGCGGCCGACTGGCTTGGCCTCCTACTGCGGGCGGAGGCGGCGGCGGCGGCGGCGCTCCCCGGGCGGCGGTGGCGGCTCGGGTCAACGCTCCCCGGCTGTTTGTGACGCGTACTGCACCGACACTGCAGCCAGCGCCGGGCCGGGCCTCTCGCGGTCACGGCCCCGCCGGCAGCGGCCGGGCCTCCCGCGCCGCGCCGCCGCCGCCGCCGGCTCCGCGGCCCTGCCAGCCCGCCCCATAGGACGGCAACTAGTTCACGTGGCGTGAGTCACTCCGGCGCCGGTGTCGAAACTGACTGGCCCGAGGAAGGCCGTGTTGGCTGTGTTGGCTGTGTTTGCGGTGCTGGCGATGCGATCGTGTCAGCCGCGCGGCTCGTGTCGGCTGGGCAGCGCGGCGGCCAGCCAGCCGAGCTGTCATTCAGACACGGCCGAGCTTCGAGACCTAGGAAGCTGCGATGATGGATAGTGGCGACGTCCGGCTCTGGCGGGTTCGCAGAGGCCACTGGCCCGGTGAGGCCGGTGGGGCGGCTGACTTACGAGGCCGGCCCGGAGCCGGCCAGCCAGCCAGCCAGCCTTGCCTGTGGCTGACTGTGATGGGTGAGCTCACTGTGCAGCAGCCGCCGGCCTCTGGGCGGGGCGGCCAGTGGTGGGGCGCGCGGAAGTGGCGGCGCCTGACCGCAGCCGCCTCAGACCCGCCTACCGCCGCCGCTCCAGACGGACAGCTTCGTCGGTGGTCACGCCTGGCTGGCCGGCCGGCGGCGGTGGTGGTCTGTCGACTCCGTGACCGGCTGGTGTTCCCCCGGCAGTCTGGCCGGCGGGCACGGCACTGACAGAGCACCTGCTGACCCCGCGCCCGCTCTGACCCGGTCGTGGTGCTACTTCCCTCTGCGCTTCGATGTTTTGGCGCCGCGGCTGTTGGAGTCGGAGATCGCGGCCGTTCCGACATCATCACTCGTCACCGTGTTTACGACTCGGTCTGGCTACGGTGGAGTTTTTTTTTCTGGGAGGAAGCCTTGCACGTGTGGTCTCTGCAGCCCTGGACGCGTGAGAATAAATAAATGAGCGGTGTGGAGTTAGGTTGTTGCAATTAGGTCGACAGTTTCTCACGGAAGCTCCGAGTCTACTAATTATGGATAAAGCTTCTCGGTTCAGCGGCCCTTGGATCCTGTTTAGATGCCCCACATCACGTGCCCGTTCTTGTTCCACCATATGCGGCAGCTACATTGTACATTTGTGTGCCCCGATCCGTAGTCGAGTCTTAGTGTACAGTGTACACAGAGTGAAAATTGATCAAAGAATTAGACATAAACTTGAAATAGGTCTTACCGAGTTTCAGTGGCGGATCCAGAGGGGGGGCATGGGGCCATGCCCCCCCCCCTTGGGCCTCGAACTTGAGGGGCACTCTGGCCGCCTCGAGGGGCCACACTGGCCGCCTAGGGGGCACTCTTGTCGCCTGAAGGGGCACTCTTGTCGCCTCAGGGGGGCACCTGGCCGGCGAGGGGGCACTCTGCTGACCTGAGGCGTCCTTAACTATTTTTGCAAATAAAAAAATGCAAAGGGGCACCCTCAAAATATAGTGGACCAAATCCGTCGAGTTTTCAGATTTGGGTATAGGTAGGGGCACCTGGATCCGCCACTGCCGAGTTTTGTTTTGCATCTGATAACAAAGCAGATAGAGCGTAATCGGAAATTAAATTCCTTTTGATGCGAGAACACGTGGGCTCCTAGAGCCCTGTATTTTGCTTAGATCAAGCACGATTAACGTTACAGTTTCATTTTGTTGTTTGAGGACATAACTGGCTACGCGGACGCCAGCGACTGTTGATGACTGGTGAGTGATCGGCGCCTGACTGATTCGTGTCATAATCCTAAGTATGACATTCCGCCTGGCATCTCTAAATGTGTGGCCCAAAGTCTGACCCAAGTACCAAAGTTCATACCAAAGTCCACTTACATCCATGCAACTCAAGACTGCGCCTCGGCTTCTCAGACTGGCTGGCATACTGCGCCGCAGAGCGGCAGCCGACGGACGACACTACAACTGCGGCGAAGACCAGGATACTGCTCCGCAAGGCAGCGCTTCATGCCAAACTGCACCGCATTGCACCGATGTACTGCGGTACAGCATCACAGTCGTGAATGTGCTACGGGTTGCTATCGTTACGGTGCTGTTAGTATAAAACATGTTTTCGTGCGGCTCAATGAGGCGAGCAATGAAACATGACAACATTGACCTTTGTGTTTAGGAAGGAGCCTCTGGAGCCAAAGACTTGTGATGACATTAAAGCAACGTCATATGTCATTGGAATGATTTGACTGCAGAAAAGCCCGTGGACTGAGATAAACAGACAACAAATATTGAACCGGTTTTGATCATAAACATGTCAATTGTCATGTATTTTACCACAAACAATATAGTTTCAAGCATGTACACATTAAAAGGAATCAGTTGTCACCTTGCAGAATAGGTTTCACCGTACAATTTGTAGCCACCTAGCCACTGAGACTGAGAGGCTGCTAGTTAAGCAGCCGACAGAGTGCCAGAGACCAAACCTGGATCGGGTTCGAATTGTTCAGCCTATGCGCTCTGCGCAGTACATAGTTCACTCCCACTTCGTCAGCATTTGCCTAAATCCGCTGTGGAAATGACGTTTGGCCCAAACGGTGAGTTGCCGTGAAACCTTGAAGAGGCACCGCTATGAGTTGTGACAGCTGCCACCCACCCCAAAGTGGGTGTTGCATGACGGGGTGGCGAAGGCTGTGTTGTGACTGACTGTCTCCAGCGCTGTGACACTCCTGGAAAACTGCGGCCGGAAGCCAGACAAACGTTGAAGTTGTCATAGGCGTAGGGGCCGGGAGGCAGAGGGGACAACTGCCTCCCCAACATTTTCGGATTTTTAACATTACGCCTATGACGTTGCATGGAAAGAATCGACTTCAAAATGGCCTTTTGCCCCCCCCCCCCAACTTCAAATGAGTTCCTACGCCCCTGAATTGGACACTTTGAATTGGACGTTTTCGATGACATTGGCTGGCTAATGGCTATAGGTGTATAATGCTAATATGTTGAGTACAAATGTACTCTGGGAGTTTTGAGTTCGGGGTTGATGATCGCAGCTACCGTAGTTTGGGGTAACTTTGTACCACTTTTTTCGTTCGGTATGTGTTGCAGACTCCACCTGGGGGGTTTATGTACTGTAACACCCATGGTGGGCCTAACATTCCTGTGAACAACTTCAACTGATGCTCTTGGCCTTCAGCCAGTGCCAGGGTGCTATTTGATATAAACTGATAATTAATATAATTTATAAGGTAATTAATTACATTTCATAATGCCAAATATGTCATGCAGGGCGGCGAACCGCGGAAAGTGGTGTTCTTTTAATTGTTATGGTGCGTTTTAGTAAAAAATATGGAAATTTCCCCAGACACGTTAAGTAAAATTTAGATGCAAATAAATGGATCAGAACTGTCGACTTCCTGCTAACCGTCCAGTACCATGTCATTAGCTGTCAAAAAGACGAGACGAATGACGACTGCTCTAAAGCACATTTAGAAACAAATTGCACCAAAAGAGAAATGCTACGGCTATTATCGAGCCGACAATGCTGGCCTGTCAGGCGATAGTGGCGTCAGTCGCGGCTCACCAGCGGCACTCTGCAGACCGGATGTTGTGGAGATCCGCTCCCGCGGCCGTCTCGGCAGGAGCAGCGGCAGAGCTGCCGGCAGAGCTGCGGCAGCTGGTCAGCTGGTCAGTTGGCGAGCCTCCCTCCAGCCAGCCCCGCGGCCGTCCGCTCCGTCCTCCCCCTCCCTCAGTTCCGCCGCCGCCGCGGCTGCAGCAGCGTCTCGGAAGTGACGTCACGTGGTGCCGTGACGCGGCGCGCCGGTGACCGCCGGACAGGTGGGAGTTCCGATATGTGTGTGGCGGGTCGATGGCGAGCGGCGCCGCCCCGACTTTTTTCGAGCGCGCCGCCGGCCGCCGGCTGGCGACCGCGCCAAGGCCGGCTGCAGCGCAATGCGCGCAGCACGCTGCCAGCCGGCGGCGGCGACGGCGCCAAATGGTGGCTCCTCGCCGGGCATCAGACGGTCTGTCGGCCGGCCCGTCGCGTACCGGCGGTGTCGCGCTGACGCACGCCGGCGTTGGCATCGCGCGTGCCGTGCTCGCGCCGCGCAGAACACGAGAAAGAAACAGAGAACAGCAAGAATCAACAGACAGCGCCCGGCCCCCGCAGGCTCCAGTTCCGGTCCCAGTCCGCCCGGCCCGGCCAGCCTCAGCTATACATATGCTGCAGCAACTGCCCCCGGCTCAGCCCCGGCAGAACACCCGGCCCAGCCCCAGGCCCAGCCGGCCCGGCACAGCCCGGCTGCGGCTCTGCACTCTCCGGCCGCCCGGCCAGCCGCCTTCCAATACCACACACACCCAAGCCCCCTCCCGCCCCGGCCCTACCCGGCCGGCCCCTCCCGTTGAAGCCGGACTCCAGCACGTCCAGCCTGGACATGCAAGCGGCGGCCAGTTGACACTAGTACCCGAGCCGGCCTTCTGCCGGCGGCTGGTCGACAGTCCGAGCCTGCCCAGCGGCAGGGTACGCCAAGCCGGCACTAGCCAAAGAGGGCAGGTCACAAGATCCCGTGACCCGTGCGGCGGTGGTCGACGTCCCGGCCACATTGCACCGGCGGGTCGACAGTCCCGGCCCTGCCCCGGCGGCCGGTCGACAGTCCCGGCCCTGCCCCGGCGGCCGGTCCACAGCCGACCGTCGCGTCGTGAGGCCGGCGCCGCGTTATGAGCTCACCCAGACGGTTCGGGCAGAAGTGCCGTTTTTAGTGCGGAAGTAGGGTTTTAGTGGTGGTGTCTGTGTCGCCAGCTGGTTGGTGGAACAAAGAGTATCGATTTTTGTTGTGGATGAACCAGCTTCGCTCTAGGATTTTGAATTTTACTGTCATTTCCACTAAGGGCAAGTTGTGACAGTCCTTTATACGGGAAGGTTGTCCTCCGGAATGTGGGTAGCGTGCTAGAACAAAGGAAATTGCATTGTATAATACACTCCTCGTCTTCACTCTTGTGCATATCAGGCCAGCAGCATAGGATTAATTCAGTTAAAGCTCGCTCGTCAAGACAACGCTTTTCAGTAGGTACGTAGTTAACAGTGAACAGTCTGGTTTTCATGTCTGATAGTTATTTGCCATGCTTAGGTGGTCTGGAATATTACATGCAATGACAGCATCTTGAGACAGTAAACTTTTACCGATAGAGAAAAGAAGTCAGGCTTTAGGGACTTATTGACCGAGAACTCAATAATTATACTGAATAATGTCGTCGGAAACAGCGACAAGTCAAGCGACAAGCGGTTGTCCCCGTTCGTTAGTTTCAACGGCATGTGTATAACTGTAGGGAATGTAGGTATTACTTGCAAACAGCAACAGTTTTATAATTTATAATGTCATATATGGAGTGCCAAACGAAATAAAGGATGATGATGATGATGATCGATGTCTTTTGATGAATCAGCAGCGGGTATTTCTTATTACACTAGTAATAATACTTTCTTGTATTGAATGGACCATATATATTTTTGGGATGAATAGCTTCCTTTGATTAGTGGTGACTTCCGCAACCAATTAATGATTATTCTTCATTGACGCGAAGTAGTTCAAGACAAGTAATTTAATTTGTACCTTTCGAACGCTTGATTTACCACCTTGCAGAAAATGTACATGGTTTCCGCCTGCTTCTGTGTTAGTGCAATTATGCCTACATAGTACATTATAACCCAATTATTACAATATAACACTTAAATTTCACCTTTTGCATGCTCTCAAATTTTACCATTTTTGGGGGAACATTTACAAAATACTGCCGAATCATATTTGAATTACAATGACTAGAATGTCAATCGGTATGAAAAGGGTCATGATTTATTACTCCAAAGTTACATTATCCCTTCTATAAGACAAGGTGGAGCGCATTGTGCGGCTTCCCCTTTATTTTGGTGCTTGCTGCTTGGATTAGGCATGTGAAATATTTATTAGGTAAAACAAAACAGGTATATATTTATTTAGTGAAAAAGGTATATATTTATAAAGTGAAAAGGTATACATTTATGAAGTGAAAAGGTATAAATTTATTAAGTGAAAAGGGCAAAGGCAGGAAAACAATGGAGGAGACGACGGCGATGCACCTATTGGCTATTGGTGAAGCAACTGCATTTGATTGACTAATAACTGTATCAATGTTTCAGTATGCATGGAGTGTATGCAGTTAGCTGTGGGATATTTGTAGAAGTCAACAGTTTTGACGTGTCTTCACTAAGCTCGGGACCTCCCTTGTCTCAGAACTGATTTTTTATGGTGATTCAGTCAATGGAAAAAGCATCGAGCATGGATGTTAATCAGGCGCGGATCCAGGATTTCGGTCAGGGGGTCGCCATACAAAAAGTTGTGCCATATAGGCGATAGTCGAGACCCGGCTCAGGGGGAGGAGGTGGTGGGGGGGGGGCGCACGCGCTCCCTGGATCCGCGCCTGTTAATCGACACCCAGTCAAAGGGAAAATGTGGACTATGACTTTAACCGCCATGACATTGCTATTTTGGGAACATACGGAAATATTTTCCCTTTAATCTCCTTTTCTTTTGTGTTGATTATAACGTGAAAAAAACCTGTTGGTGAGTCCAATAGTACTCTTGTTTTCAAATCACCAAAGACAATGGTGATTTGAAAATTGGAGTCGTGTTCGAGACTCTATTGATGATTACAGTGGCGATTTAATCCCTTGACTAGCTCGATTTTCTCCGTGTTCACTGCTTAAACTTCTGAATGGATAAGCTCGACTCCAACCCCGCAGGTCCGGTGCCATAGGCTGGCCACAGCTGTGCGGTTGTCATTCTGTTTCACCAGCTCTGCTCCACAGCGTTGCAGAGTTCAGACTGACTTAGTTCTGTGCTCTGGACACCAATAAGGCTTGCTGCCGTTATTTTTACAGCGGCCTCATGCTGGTGCAGTTTCAACTTCTGGCCGACTGTCAACACAATATGGCGCTATGCTGTCCCAACTAGGAAGTACAAGTCAATCAGCAAAGAGGCTGAACTGCCGTCATGTGTTGTATTTAAGTATTATATTTATTTCAGCCTGCTGCGACCAACTGAATAGTCAGGTTTGAGGAAAAGAGGTGAAAAATCGGCAAAGTGCCCGAAATAATTATGAATAAATTGCAATTTATGTTGTGAAAAACAATACGTAGATGAAGTTGGCTTATCACAAGATTTCGTATTGCGCAGATCCGAGGCCCGAGGGGCATAACGTGAATTGAAGGTTATTTAAGCCGTGTGGCAAGCTTTGGTCACTTTGTTCACCTCTCGAGAGGAGTAAACAGCAGTCTGAGCGTGAGTCAGAGTCATGCCTTCATAAGTTGACTCAGTATTTTTTGCACGGTGACTGATAATTATGCAGCTAAATCCGGGTGCGCTGTGTTGTTTTGAAGGTTCTTTGCTGGGATAAAAAGGCGATAGCTCGCAGTCTTGACTCGAGTATAACCGAAGCGTTGCGTTTGCATGAATTGCACATAATATTTATAAACGAGTCGTATGAGCTTGGGAAAACTTAACCGAACCATGACTTCATTATCATTGTTTTATATATGAAGTGAGGAATGAATAATTAAGTGTATGCATTAGATTAGTATACTTGCATTCGTGCGAAGCAGTGTGTAGCGTAGGTTAGCATAGTGTCAGACTTTCAAATGACTCGATGCACTGACCTTTAATCAGACGTGTGCCAAGATAAAAATATCCGGGATCCAGGAGCCATAGGATCCAAGATCTGGGATCTTATAGGATCCTGGATCCTGCCGGATCATTTTGTCGTGGGATCCTAGAAAATTATTTTTCGTGGGATCCTATGGATTTTGGATCCTGTAGAAGAAAGATCATGGGATCCTGTGGATCCTTGAAATCAGTTTTTGGTGGGATCTTGTGAATCTTGGTAAGCATATTTCACTTTTGTGGTGTTCAAATATAAGAATGCATGTATTCATGCTTTACAACTCCTACACTCAATGTCAAGTGTAATATTTACATGCGGTGATCAGACATGTGCCAAGGTGAAAATATCTGGGATCAAGGGCTCTCCTGGGCTATGTTTCTTTGCATATTTGGGCTCCTCTGACTCTCCTAGGCTATTGGCGAACTTTTGGCCGGCTCAATTTTCACATTATGCAAAATACAATATTTTTCGCAAAACATGGTAAATAAATGAGACAGTTATTGCCTCCTGTCCCTACGCCTATTGTCCACTGATAATTTTGAGTGAAGTGTTTTACGATATAACTGGAATAACTATCACCTGGTAGGAGCATGTATTAGTTCCACCCTCGGTACTCATCCTCGTTTTTCGAAGACTCGAAACTACCTTATTAGCGCGAAGACTCTTACTTCGTGATCTCGACTGTGGACTGTTTGTGTGGACAAAGGAATGACGCGCCTTCTGCACGTTTCTGGAAATGCATCTTCATAGCTTCCAACGCAGCTTCAATCTGCTCACTCACAGTGTTTCAGTTCAATACCATTTACCACCAGCACCTCAATAGCATCAGCTGACATTTCTAGAGACTGATACATTCATGTATTCAGCCGGTCCCACGTGGCGTTCCGTCCCGCCCGTCCTTCCTGGTCGGCGCGGGCGCGTCGGGTGGCGTCGGCGCCGCTGGGTCGGGCGTCGGCGACTAGAGTTCGCCGGCGCGCCGCCCCTGGGGTGGGGGAGCCGGCTCGGTCGGTCGCCGGCGCGCCGCCCCTGGGGTGGGGGAGCCGGCTCGGTCGTTCACCCACAGCCGCTTCAATCGCTCCCCGAAAAAAGCGGACCGGGCGCGTGCGCGGGAGAGAGAGCGTGCGGGGAGTGAGGGATAGAGTCGGGGAGCGGGACGAGACGCCGAGGGAGGGACACCGCAGTCGGTCGACGGAGCGGGCGCCGGGCGGTGAAGGACGCGCCAGCCTCGAGCTGCGCTGGCTCGGCGTGCCAGGGCAGGCGGTCGGACGGCGGGCGTGCGGGGAGCACGAGGTGTTGGAGAGACGACTGTGCGGGAGCACGAGGTGTTGGAGATACGAGTGTGGGGAGACGAGTGTGTGCGTGATAATGCGTGTGGGACTGTGCGGTGAAGCTGCTCCTTGTGGAGTTCACGCCGAGGACGCCACTGCGGAGAAAGACACCCAGCGAGCGAGAACCTTCTGAAGAGCACTGGAAGGCGAGCTAGCTGAGCTGGGTAGCAGACTGCGGGTCCTCCTCTGTCGTGGTGGAGGGCGAAGTCGGCTCCAATGGGTGTGGCGAGGTCGGATGGCCTGCCGACCCCCGACCCACGCCGCTCCAACTCGGACACATGCCCACCAGCTACAATGCCTTTGTGGTGAGGTGGAGGGTAGCGCGACGCTGATGGGCTCAAGCGTTGTGGTGTTTGTTTGGTTTTGGATAGGTCTGTGATACAGCACGCTATGTGTAGGTGTTAGTGGTGTCAATCGGTTAGCAAATTTTGGTAACCGAAAAATGTTGGTATGGAGTTGGTAATCGGTGGGTCAGGCTAGTCAATTTTTGGACACTTTTCGGTCAGCCTAATCTTGAACAATTCACTTTTTCGTCACATTTGTATGCATTCTATTTTATATCCAGTAAATCGGTGCTTAATATGCTCGAAATTCAATCCATTAATATAAACACTAAATAAAAAAAAACATCATTATTACATCCTGTTTGGTATTGTAATGGTATTGGTCAGGATTTTTTAAAATTATATCACTGGTAGGTGTACGGTCAGCAGAAAGCTGTAATAATATAATGTAACTCACGCAGACAGACGGTAACCTATATTGTACTAGTGTTTCGAGTTTGCCGCTTCGCGCTCGTGCCTTATTCGTACTCCCCTGAAGTGATTTATTCATAAGAATAAGCCGATGGTTACGTGGCCCCGCTGTGTGATATTCCACCAGTCGTCACTGAGAGGGCTCTGACGGCCTCTCGGCATGGCATTGCTCCCGGTCAGTTTCACTTGAGTGTGATACCCTGGTGACCTCATCTGCATACATCCGCAACGACAAACACTGTGGGGAAAGCAGAACCCTTTGTTGAGCATCGGCATTCCCTGGTATTTGTTTGTCGTTCCTTGTGTCAATCCTTCCACCGTCTCGTATTCTGGTCTGGCTTCTGCTGATCCGCTGATGTTTCTTCATGGTGTCTGGTTCCCCGACCCCATCCCTCCCCCTCAAACTCCTCACCCAATGGAGGTGGTTCTCCCAGGCCCCTCCCCGGCCCCTCCCCGGCCCTCCCCGGCCCCTCCCAGGCCCCTCCAGGCCCCTCCCGGCCGCCCTTCCGGCCCGCTCCCCTGGCCACTCCCCGGCCCCTCCCCGGCCCCTCCCCGGCCCCTCCCAGGCCCTCTCCCCCCGGCCCCTCCCGCCTCCCCGGCTCTCCCCGGCTCTCCCCCGGCTCTCCCCGGCCTCCCTCCCCGGCCCTCCCAGGCCCCTCCCCGGCCCCTCCCAGGCCTCTCCCCCGGCCCTCCCGGCCCCTCCCCGGCCCCTCCCAGCCTCTCCCGGCCCCTCCCCTGGCCCCTCCCCGGCCCCTCCCCCGCCCCTCCCCGGCCTCTTCCCCGGCCCCTCCCGGGCCCCATCCCTGGCCCTCCTGTGTTCCCCGGCCTCGCTTCCCGACCTCTCCCCGGCCCCTCGCCAGGCCTCTCCCCGGCCCCTCCCAGGCCCTCTCCCCGGCCCCCCAGGCCTCTCCCCGCCCCTCCCCCGGCCCATCCCCGGCCCCTCCCCGGCCCCCTCCCCGGCCCCTCCCCGGCCCCTCCCCCAGCCCCTCCAGGCCCCTTCCCGGCCCCTCCCAGGCCCCTCCCCCGGCCCCTCCCAGGCCTCTCCCCGGCCCCTCCCCCTGGCGACCCTGCCCCGCCCTCAGCGGTCCGGCGGCCAGCCGTGCCTGGTGGGTCAGGTCACGATTCGCGACGCCGTCCGGCCCTCAGACCCCTCCCTCGCCGGCCCCCTGTTCACCGCTGACGCCCAGTCTGTCAGTCATACGGCCGCCCCCGCCCCCGCCCCGCGCCCCCGCGGCTGGCCGGCGCCGGCCCCGGCTGGCTATACGGCTTTGCGGTTAGTGGCCCCAAGCTGGCTATTGTGTCCCGGCCAGCCGAGATCCGAGTGTGACAGAGGCATTGTTATGTCAACGTGTTTTGTCTGGGTCACGCAGCCGCGCTGGGACGGACACGGGAAAGCTCGTCCTTGCGAAAGTTGCGATTCTACAATCTCAAATCTGTACTTCAGAGACACTGTTTGGGAGGCGCGGTTGCGACTCCAAGAGACGTTGTTTTGTAGGCGGCAGTTTGCTGATGTTTGGATGTTTGTTCTCTTCGTTAGTCATTTGGTATTCCCCAATGTGTCTGTGTGACAAACCTCCTCGTCCCTTTGATATTTGCCAGACGTGTCAGTTGGGTTTACTTGTCCCGACTATTTGTTTTGTTTTATCTCAATCCCATCTCTCTCATCTCTTTCCATGTAAACCCACGTTTGACTCCCTAACAATTATACTCAGTCAGTCAACAACTCTATTTGATTAACCACATTCGCTCCATCATCCCATGAATCATTTTCCCCAACTATTTCATCAATTCCCAATCGCCAATCGATAACATGCAGCATCACGAGCAGCCGTCTGTCAGTGCTGGCTGACTCGGAGCTCGACTTTCCTCGCCGGCCAGACTGCGGTTAACATCCTGCACCAGCAGCCGGTGCAGACGGAGCTGTTCGGTGCCGGGCCCCGGGGGCACAACCCTTCGCCGACACGTCATCTCCTAACCACTTCCTCGCTGTCTGTCTGGGCGCGTGGGCGGACAGACGGAGGCCGCCGGTTTTGCCCTGATTAAGCACAGATTGTACGCCGTCAGTCTGCAAGTCAGGGCCCGCGACCGCAAACCCGATGTCTGCTCGTGAGTTCGCTGAACAGGCGTCCCGTTGTTTTATTTCGTGGTTTCATTGACTGAACGTTATGTATGTCTATTGTACTTTTCCTCATTCCCAGTAGGTACTCGTCCATCGCCCCACCTGCCGCCCTGCGCCATTTTAGGAAATCCCTCTATCGGCCCCGGCCTTCTGCTATAGGTACTGTGATCCCAGACTGCTGGCTCCTGGTGAGGTCTGGTGACCTCGGTGACCTCGGTGACGCCGTCTGTCTGCGCTTGTTCCTGGAAACAAACGGTCCACGGTCCACTTCTTCACGCTGTGCCCACTGTGACGGTACACACCGCCCCACGGATGTCTGCTGACCTGACCCACGGATGTCTGCTGACCTGTGCTGACCTCTGGCGACTGTGACCTGACCTCGGCGTTCTGTGTGCCCTCAGGGAGCGGGCGGGCGGTGCGGCCGGTCATCAATGGCCGGACGGGCCGGCGGCGGCGGCGGGGGCGGCACCGGCACCGACACGGCCCGGGCGGCGGCCGGCCTGGCCGAGCACCACCTCCGCGTGCAGTCGGTGGCGCGCGACACCCAGCTCGACCTGCCGCCGTCGGTGCCGCTGCCCGACGGAGAGGAGTTCCCCGGCTCCGCCAACCACTTGCATATCCGCACTGCCGATCAGGTATGCTCACTCACCGTCAGTTCGTCCGTGCATTTGTGCTTATGTTTTGGAGTTGTGTTAGTGTCGCCAGCTAGCTATGCTTGCGAATTTCTCCGAAACGCTTGCTAGTCATCGAGTGTGATGTCCGGGTCACGTTTGTATTCTGTGCTGTTGTAGGAACTGGGAAGTGTGGTTTGTTTCGGTGTCGGCTTTAATCAGTCTGTTTAGGTTGTCTTTTCCGCAGAGATGAGATAGGCAGAGCTCTGGGCCTTCATCCGACGGTCGGAACGGCTCGCCGTGGACTGTTGTCGGTCCTACGTCTCTCCGCTTGGGGTCGCTTGGGTCAGGTCCCAGTGACGATATTAGTCATAGGGTGGCTGGTCACCTGATGCGCCATCCGTCGACCTTGCAGCGCAGGGAATGCCAAGTCACGGCCGGCTGCTGTAAACTGGTCCAGTACCGCGACGGGCTCGACTGACAGCCGGTCGCCGCTCCGAAAACAGTCCTTCTTCGTGAGTCTTGTACTCTATCATCCACCGCGTCGTCCTTAAAACATCACGTCCGGCTGCTCTGTCCCCCCCCCCCTGAACCTGCCCCACGTCTGAGTGGGCGGGGGAGTAGGGGTAGTGGGGGTCAGTAAGGGACACGGCCGGAAGGCGGAAGGTCGTCTGACCCCGGTGCCGCCGCCGGGTCACGGTCGGGCCGACAACCCGATGCGACGCGGCCGTGGGACTCGACACATCAGCTCCGGGCGAGTCATAACAGACCGCGCGACCCCGCCGTGCTGCCGAGGCCCGGGGCCTCTCCTCTCTGGCCGAGGCCAGCGGGGGGGGGGCGACCCCAGCCGGGGACGGGGAGAGATACGGGGCGCCGCTGTGTTCCTAGTGCAGGCGGGAGGAGCCGCTCTCGAGTGGACGGCGGACGGACACTGATGCAAGCTGATGCCGTATCGGGCGCTGTTTATGCTGCAGAGGAAAGTTCAGTCTGTTTGGCGTTGTCTGTTGTTTGTGTGACACACCGAAACTCGGCTCGGCGCCGGCCGCTGCAGGTTGAGCCAGACATTTCCAGATCTGCAGGCTGCCGTCTACTCTGTCCAGTGTCCATGCATATGGTCTGGAGGCGGATGTGTGTTGACTGCTGATGCCCCGCACCGTTAGCGCGCCAATCCGTCCACGTCTGTGCAGTGTGTAGGGACACGGCGCATTGAAAGTCGCTGTCACTGGAGATCGATCCTGACACATTCATGTGAACGGTTCAGCTTTACATACATAATTTGTCCTAGGATCTGGCTCGACCGGAACGGTACCTACATCGCGATTAAAGCTACCTGCAGTGTCTCGCCCGGAGCCAGGACGATTCTAGTGAGGCCCCTGCTTTCGCTCGGCTGCAGGCTGGCGAGGGCTGAGCTGTGGCAGCTCCAGCGCCGTCCCAGCTGTCTCCCATTATGACGTGAGCGCGGCCCCAGCCCGGCTGGCAGCCTGCCATAGGCGGATCCAGGCCACCGACTCAGAGGAGCTGAATTCCGACCGCCATGAGTCACACACTGCAATCATGTTTTCTGCTCTTACCAGGCCTGGACGCTATACCTACTTTCGTTTCAAATCCCGGACACCGTTTTAAGCAACTGGTCGTCATTTATGTAACTATGAGCTTGTTCTTAGTTCGCTTGTTAGATTAATTCGCCCTGAATTTCTGAGAAGATGGGGAATAATCCCATCACCCAGGAGTTCCGGTCTGCAGGAGGCTTAGTTGAATCAGATCTGCCACACGGCTGGGATTTCAACGCCAGTGCCGTTACCAGATGTCATACACTTACCTGGTGTCCCCTGGGGTACCGGGGCGCGCCTGGCTCTCCCGCCACCCAGCCTGGCTCTCCCGCCACCCAGCCGGTCTCTCCCGCCACCCAGCCGGTCTCTCCAGCAGGCGCGCCTGCCTCTCCCGCCACCCAGCCGGTCTCTCCAGCAGGGATTTCCCGATGGATCGGGCGGGCGCGGCATTCCCCTGGGACTGGCACGGAGCGATGCAAGGCCGAGAGCCCGCCGCCGCCTCCCGTGTACTGGTACCGAGGCCGCGGTGGCTCCCTCCCTCCCTCCCTCACTCGGCCCTCACGGGTCGTCTCTCCCGTAACGGGCAAGAGCTGCTGCCTGCCGTAAGGGGCGGGTGTCTAGGGCGCAAGCCCGTCGCCACCGCTCGTCGCCCCTCAGAGACCCCTTGTCGCTGTCCCCCGCCACTCGCCTTGTTGCCTCCTATGTCCAGGCCAGTGTCCTCCTGTGCCTCCTGCCAGTCTCTTATCCGCCGCCTGGTCTCTGTCCGACCTTTTATCGTCCCTCAGCCTCAAGGGTCCAACAGCAGCACGAAGTGATCTCCCCCCCCCCGTCCGACCATGCAAGGCCGAGGGGCTGAGGGACTCAGCCCTTGGGGCTCGTATCAGCCCCGAGGCGATCCGGCCCAATGTCCTAGGGTCAACGTCATGACCACTGAGCAGTGGCATGCTGAGCAGGGTTACGCCGCCATCTTTGCTTTGTCGTCCGAACGTCACAGCGTATGTCTCTGAATTTTCTGAACTTTGTGCAAACTACGGATGCGGGACGGGCTGTTTTGTACTGTTCGTCCCATCACTGCTGGCTGAACGGCACTGCTGGGTAACTAGCTGCCAGCAACTAAGATAGTTTGGCGGCTGTTTCAGAGATTGAGTTTAGATGAAGTGCGTTTTGGATTGCGGTCATCAAGCCAAAGTTACCGCTATCTGTGATTGGATTTGGTTTATGTTGGACATTGTGTCTTCCGCGCTGTCTGGTGCGCTTCTTTTTGTCCCGGTTTTGTCTATGTGCCTTATGTATTCGTATGTGCCGTGTCCAATTTCTGCTTCCCTGATGGGTTTGACCCCCACATGGTGTACCGAAAGCCATCTGGTCCTGCCTTAACTGTTGCTGTCCCTATCACCCCGCGTCTTCATATATATATATATATATGTTATCTGGGTGGCATGCAGAATAGTCACTAGTCACCAGTCAGTCTTCCTGTTCCTGGTGTCTGGTGCGCTCTGTCGATGCGCTGCAGCCTATGCGTGTCATCTGCCAGTGCATGCTGCCGTTGCGTCCACTGCCAGCCGTTCGTGCCCTCTCGTCTCTCCAGCTGGTTCTGCCTGTTGGCCGGGCGGCGGGAGCGGTGTCCGCACCGTTCACCCGGCCCGGCCCGGCCGGCCGGCCGCGCGGCGTCCTTGACTGACCCCGGCGCCTCCATTGCAGGAGAAGGAGATATACGAGGCCTGCATTCGGCCGCCGCCGAACCGGACTGTGTACTCGCGTGAACTGTGGACGGCCGCGCGGCCGCCGCTGCCGTGCTTGCTGGACGGCCTGGCGGGCCGCGGCCCGGTCAAACCGACGCCTGTGATACCAGCCCCGACGCCCGCGTCGTGGCCGCTGACTGTTGTGGTGCCGAGGCACAGCCGGGCGCCGCCGCCGCCGCCGCCGCCCCCGCCGCCGCCGCCGGCGTCGACCGCGTCAGCGCAGCTGTCGCAGTACAGCAACGACGCCGGCACGCGGCTCAGCGGCGTGCGGGTGGTGGGCTGCCGCGCAGTGGCACCGGTCGCCAGCTGGGACGAGCCGCTGACGTCAGCAGCGGCAGCGCGGCCGGCCGGCGGGCCGTGCCGGGCGGCGCGCCTGCAGTGACGAACTGTGACCGCGAGCGAGGCTGTGCGCTGTCCGCTGGCGGCCGCCGCAAGGACGCCATTGGTGATCGCGGCGAGCCCGCCCGGACGGACGGACCGATGTGATGATCCTGGTGATGATGGTGGTGATGATGATGATGGTGGTGATGATGGTGGTGATGATGGTGGTGATGATGGTGGTGATGATGGTGGTGATGATGGTGATGATGATGGTGATGATGGTGGTGATGATGGTGGTGATGATGTGGTGATGCTGATGATGTGGGCGAGCCCGGGAGCCGTGCGCGGCTGGCGGCGCGCCATGCCGGGCGCTGGTGGGCAGTGCGTGGTTCCGTTGTTCTCCTCTGGATTGGGCTGTGTCCGGGACTCGTGTGTGTCTGAGGGCATTGCCAGTGGCAGCGACTGCCCTCGCTCCTTTCGGACGTGTCCCGAGTCGGGACGCCCGTGTCCCTGCGGAAATGATGTGGTCCAATGTTTCTGAGTCCGATCAGAAATGCCTGCGACCGGAGTTTCCAAGTCCTTCACGTTTTGTTCCTTCGGGCTCCTGATTCCCCCTAAAACGTCCGGCGCATAAAGTGACCCGCGAAAGACAATGCTCCCCGATCTCAACCCTCACTGGCATACAGAACACACCGCCCGACATCTGGCAACCCCTCAAACGAACCCAGCGGAATCCCGGACCCCGCCTCCCGGCCGAGATGTCGTCCGGAACCGACCGGGGGGACCCGCGTCCCGTCGGACCGGCCGTGACCTGATGCACACCAGTCCCGGGCAGGCTGGCTGGCTGGCTCCCGCTCCGTCTTTCATTAGCGCACGTGCGCTCTCTTCCAGGCGCGGGCGGTATGTGATAGGGCGGTCGGGCCCGGTGGCTCCGGCCGGCGCAGGCCGCCCCCTCCTGTATCATTGATATGCCCCTCCCGAGACCAGGACGACCGAGTCCAGCCGCGCGCTAGGGCGCATACACTGGCGTTAATATTATATATTTGATAAATACATATATAATACATGTGATAAAGAGAACGGCGGATGTATATGTGCGTGTCTGTGTGCGCGCGTGTGTCTGCGGTGTCGCGAGCCCTGTCTGCAGCCCGCAGGAGCGCCAGCCAGCACGAAGCGCGTAGGAGCGGCACGGCCGAGAACCCTTCCCTCTGTCTTTCACAACCTTGCACGTCTGACGCTGTCGCCGGCGGCCTCTCGGTGTTGAGAAATGGTGTATTAAAGGCTAGAACGACGTCACGGCTATTCTCGCGCGGCGGCGGCGGTCCGTGCGGTCGCACGCGTGAAGAACCAACCGGCGTCAGCGAGGCTCAGTGTAGACCACGGCGGGAAGTCTGCTGGTCTCCCGTCACTCCCGTCACACACAACACGTCTGCTGGTCTCCCGTCACACACAACACGTCTGCTGGTCTCCCGTCACACACAACACGTCTGTTGGTCCCCCGTCACACACAACACGTCTGCTGGTCTCCCGTCACACACAACACGTCTGCTGGTCTCCCGTCACACACAACACGTCCTGCTGGTCTCCCGTCACACCAACACGATCTGCTGGTATCCCGTCACACACAACACGTCTGCTGGTATCCCGTCACACACAACACGTCTGCTGGTCTCCTGTCATACACAACACGTCTGCTGGTATCCCGTCACACACAACACGTCTGCTGGTCTCCCGTCACACATAACACGTCTGCTGGTCTCCTGTCACACACAACACGTATGCTGGTCCCCCGTCACACACAACACGTCTGTCTGGTCCCCCCGTCACACACAGACACGTCTGCTGGTCCTCCCGTTACATTTGCAACACGTCCTGCTGGTCTCCCGTCCACACACAACACGTCTGCTGGTCTCCCGTTACATGGCAACACGTCTGTCTGGTCTCCTGTCACACACAATCACGTCTGCTGGTCTCCCGTCATACACAACACGTCTGCTAGTCCCCTGTCACGGTTACAACACGTCTGCTGGTCTCTGTCACACACAAACACGTCCTGCTGGTATGTCCGAATCACACCAACACGTCTTGCTGTGGTCTCCCGTTACATGCAACACGTCTGCTGGTCTCCCGTCACACACAACACGTCCTACTGGTATGCCCGTCCACACAACACGTCTGGCCTGGTCTCCCGTCACACACAACACGTCTGCTGGTCTCGCCGTCACACCACAACACGTCTTGCTGGTCTCCCGTCACACACCAAACGTCTGCTGGTCCCCCCGTCTACACACAAACGTCTGCTGGTCTCCGTCACACACAACACGTCCTTGCTGGTCTCCCGTCACACAACACAGTCTGTTGGTCCCCCGTCACACACAAACACGTCTTGCTGGTCTCCCGTCACCACAACACGTCCCTGCTGGTCTCCCGTCACACATCAACACGTCTGAATGGTCCTCCCTCACACACAAACACGTCGCTGGTCTCCGTTACAATGCAACACGTCTGCTGGTCTCAGCATCACACACCAACACGTCTGCTGGTCTTCCCGTCATACACAACACGTCTGCTGGTTCTCCGTAAACACACAACACGTCTGCTGGTTCTCCCGTCAACAACACAACACGTCTGCTGGTCTCCCGTCACACACAAACGTCTATGGTATCCCGTCACACACAAACACGTCTGTGGTCTCCCGTCATACACAACACGTCTTACTGATATCCCGTCACAACAACACGTCATGCTGGTCTCCCGTCACACCAAACTACGTCTGGCTGGTCCCCCGTCATCACACAACACGTCTGCTGGTCTCCCGTCATACACAACACGTCTACTGATATCCCGTCACACACAACACGTCTGCTGGTCTCCCGTCACACACAACACGTCTACTGGTATCCCGTCACACACAACACGTCTGCTGGTCTCCCGTCATACACAACACGTCTGCTGGTCTCCCGTCACACACAACACGTCTGCTGGTCTCCCGTCACACACAACACGTCTGCTGGTCTCCGTCACACACAAACGCGCTGGTCTCCCGTTACATGCAACACGTCTGCTGGTGCTCCCAAATTCACACAACAACGTCTGCTGGTTCTCCCGTCATACACAACACGTCGCTGGTCTCCCGTCCACACACAATCACGTCTGCTGGTCTTCCCGTCACACAGCAACACGTCTGCTGGTTCCCGTCATAACACACAAACGTCTACTGGTTAATTCCCGTCACACAACACGTCTGCTGGTCTCCCGTCACACACAACACGTCTGCTGGTCTCCCGTCACACACAACACGTCTGTTGGTCTCCTGTCACACACAACACGTCTGCTGGTCTCCCGTCACACACAACACGTCTGCTGGTCCCCCGTCACACACAACACGTCTGGCTGATCTCCCGTCATACACAACAACACGTCGCTGTATCCCGTCACAACAACAACATCGTCTGCTGGTATCCCGTCACACACAATCGTCTGCTGGTCCCCCGTCAGACACTATAACACGTCTGCTGGTCCTCTCGCTTACATCAACACGTCTGCTGGTCTCCCGTTACATGCAACACGTCTGGCTGGTCCCCCGCCACACACAACACTCTGCTTGGTCTCCCGTTACAGTGCAACACGTTGCTGGTCTCCCCGTTACATGCAACACGTCTGCTGGTCCCGCCACACACAACACGTCTGCTGGTTCCCCGTCATACAGTACGTGGCATGATGCATGTCTCGATCGGTGGTGAAACGTTTACTGCGTAAAGCATAGGAACAGGAAGCAAACAAATTTGCATCACATAACAAACTTTTGACTTGGCATGAATGCTGTTAAACTCGCGTCGTGCCGGGGGTGGGGGACGTTTAGACACCCCCTTCCGGTTTTTCGAGGATAGCGTAAAAACGTCGGTGCGCAGCGCCGCCGTTTTTTTGCACAGCTAATGGGGCATAGATTATCCACGTATTGTTAAACTTAAAAACTCGGGTGATCTTGGGACAGGTCACCAGGCCAGGTCATGTCACCTCACCTCCAAAAAGTTTGCAGTCCTACCAAAACCACAGTTTTGGGCCGAATAATTTCGTACTTACAGGATTTTATAGGAGCATGACTACCTTCAATTCTTTGATATCGGATTTCTTATATCGGTGACCTAAGGTCAGGCCAATTTCTTGATCTTCCCATTATATATCAATGGGGAAACATTCAAATGCTCTCCATTCATAGGATACGGATGGTATCAGCCCAATTCCTTATGGATCATGTTATCATAGGCCATTCTTGAAGATCAAGGTGCAGACTTTGTTCTGGTACCCTTAACTGGTCAGCTAATGTCATCCGAGGTCACCAACAACCTTTTTGTCAATAACTCTCGACAAAATAAAGATAAAGAAGCGAAACTAGCACTAGCACCAATGTGTTTATCTCGACGAGACACGCCTCCCAACGTTCAACATGACCTAATTGGGTCACTTCTTGACCTTGACCGGAGGTCAAGTTTTTAGGTTGACCTTACCGGGTCATCAAATATATGATTCAAGACGCCTTGACGAGACCAACACGATGATGTCAAAATTACTGCCTTTCTTAAATAAGTAAACAGTTGTTCGTTAAAACAGTTTTGGCAAAACATATAGGAATTTTTTTGCTTTCGATGACCTCTGGAGCATAAACTGTTGACCTGAGCTCAAATTTGATACATGATAGCGATTGCAAATTTCCATAGCTTATCATTGATTTTTTCCGTCTATTCCTAGCTATCATAGTTCTAGAGATTGTTTACGGAATTTGGAGAGAAGTCCTATATCTGGAAAATCTGACCTTTGACTCAAGTGACCCTAGTATTGAAGTTATGTTACGGTGTTTTGAAGTTATGTCTAAGCCCCATAGGAGCTGAGTTCGAGGGGGCGTAGAAGCCCCCCCCCCCCGCCACGGCGAAGGTGGCGCCGAGCACCGGCACGGCGCGGGTTAAAGCACAATTTGATTATAATAGCAACATGGGCCGACATTTCTTCACCGAACAGCGAAGTTAATTGCAAGGATCTCAGAATCTAAATAGACGATGCTGCGCTGTGACGGAAAATGGTTAAAGCGGGGTTCCTGAAATTAATTTGAGAATTCCGTTCTTAATTGCTTAGCATCACGTCCGTGTAATTGTTTTGTTATTTAATAAAGCCAATTGTTCTTTAATCATCCGCTGATATAGTTCAGACGCAGTCGTTGTGATTCAATTATATTGTTAAATATGTGTATTGAACAATGCACAGCGACAGTTCTGGATTAATTGCACGGCAGAAAACATTCGTAGCGTTTCTGGTAACGGTCTGTCTAGGTTGGATTTACATGCGGCTTGCCAAACGTATAAAGTTCCCAATCATCAACTTGCCAAACTAATTTTGGTGCCAACCGCATCGGCCGGCAAAATGATAAACATGCCAAATACCGACAAAATGCTCAGCATGCCAAATGTTCATGATATCCAATGCTCAAGATGCCAGACGGGGACCTTACCCAACCCGCAGCCTGCCCAGTGCCCACCAATCAAGATACCCAATGTTCAAGATGCCGAATAGCGTCAACTTACCCAACGTTCCGTTTAACGTTCAAAATGCAAAAAGTTAAAATGAAGGTCTAAGGTACCATCATATCTCCGTTGTTGGTCTTGTATCATATGGAAGCTTGTATGACGCCCACCGACAGTAATAGGGTTAAAGGATGTATATTGTATTCGGTTGTAATGCATAATTATTCCTTTGATTTATTATTGCTCGTTACTTAACCCTCGCCTTGGTGGGGGGGGGGGGTAATTTTGACCACCCTGAGGTTTTTCCGGAATAGCGAAAAACGGCGGCGCGCAGCACCGCCAAATTTTGTACAGCTGTTTGAACATCAATTGCCCACGCTTTGTCAAAAATCAGACTTCAGGTCATCCCGTCAGGTCACCAGGTCACTTTAAGTGACCTTGCCTTCAAAAATGTTTGTAATCGTGCCAAAGCCACAGTTTTTGTCCGAAAGATTTGAAACTTACAGGATTTCATGAGATCATAAGTACCTACAAGCAGTGTATCTCAGATTTTTTTATTGGTGACTTAACCCGGCATTGGCTGGGGTCTCAGCCGAACGCCATTGGCTGGGGGATGGGGGGGGGGGGCGAAAAACGCCCCCCCTCGTTATCTCCCGAACCAATAATCGCAGCGAGACGCGCAAGACGGCAATCGAAAGCCCTCTTCCAACGAAGATCACTCTTAAGCGTACTACTCGAAATTGCATAAATAAGGTCATATTGTCTGTCAAGGTTCAAATGTAAGTTATTTTAAGTTTTTGAAGGCCATACTTCCCATCAAGCCGTATATTGAGACGAATAATCGACAAAGTGGCCTAAAATGTATTAAGTGCACTTCGTATGAAGCAAAAGTGAATTGTAGCAAGGTCAAGGTCATGGTTCAAATCAGGTCACTAAATTTGCAAGAGATCATGCGACACATGTTTTATGGTTATCTTTACACAATATATGACTCGATATAGTAGCCATTTCAAGATCTGACCCGATATAGGTCAAAGGTCAGGTCATGAAGAGGTCAAATTTAGAAATATATAATATATTAAAGAGCATTTTATATAATCCAGGTTTTGTTCAGCAACACAGTGGTTACCATTTATTTTTTATGTATCTGGTCGATAAAGCCCCCAAAAACGTAACTTTCCAAAAAAGTGACGTCATGAGGTAATCATACTTGGGAAGCAATCAGTGATTAAAAAATAGAGATATGGCTTTGAAATTCGGTTTGGGTAATTTGCATATGTGGTTCTCTTACATATCGTCAGTTTTTTTTTAATTAAAAAATTGTGATTTTGTGGGCATTAAAAAAAAAATGCTTTTTCGGGGGTCAAAATAAAAAAATCGAAAATCCGAAATAGCAATTTTCTACCCCTTGCAATTTGCTATCTTTCGACGTTTTTGAATTGCATTTTGCTTAAGGAATCGTCTATTCACAGCCTGTTAGAGCTTAGCTGATATTTGCGCCAAAGTGGTGTGTAGTGACGTCACTAAATTCGATATAACTCGAAATTTCGACGATTTTTTTTTTCAGTTTGCATTGGAAGACGCCAAATTGATGTAGAATAAGGTACCTGAAGTTGGCGTTGATAGCGCTGTTGGTTTGTGAGCTATTGTGAAATCCCTGAGAGGGGGGGGGCGTTTTTCGCCCCAGCCAATGGCGGGTTTATTAAAGGACACTGCCACCTTCCAAAAGTTATCTAATGTACGCCATTTGGTGGTGCAAAAATATGAAGTAATTGCTGCTGAACACGATTATGACATTCGTATCGTTTCTCACAAAAAGTGATCAATTTCATAAAACACGTTTTAATATTTGGTCTGATGACGTCATATGAAGGAATTTTTGGGATTAAAGAAAACCTTTACGCTGCCATAAATATGACTAGTGTATGGCTAATGTATTACCAAACGTAAAACAAGTCGACTGTAATCAACATTTAGTAAAGAGAGACGACGAAATCGGCTCACGGTCCCCATTCTAATGCATTGGGGACTGGGAATGTTACAGATGTCAAAATCAAACTCGAATTTCTCTGTGATTCGACCTCAGTGGTTGTTTACTTATACCATGCATAATTGCAATGCCAAACACGCAAAATGGCTATCTCAACTCAAATATAATGTTAAGGTGGCAGTGTCCCTTTAACTGCAGTGGCGGCGCCAGGGGTCAAACGTAGGTGAGGCAGTCAGGAGGG